>CM076582.1:1125973614-1126108614 GCA_034641835.2 Pinus albicaulis
TTTTATCAGCCTGTTTTTTCCAGATGAGCCTTGGTTTTCTCATTCCATCGTCACTATCTGCTTGGTCGATCATATGCCTTCACTTGGTTGTTTTACCCATTCCTGAGGAACCGCTGCGATGAGTGGTCTTGTTAGCCAGCCTCTTAACCTTTATTTGTTCTGAGCAGTTCCATCATTACCGGAACCAGTTGCTACCCTTTATACCACTCGTTCCTCCAGGAGGAGTCATCTTTCAGCTCTTTTCTGACTCTCTAAACATGAAAAGATTGCCGAGGCCCTTGTCGTTTCGATCTCGTTAAAGTGGACACGAATCGACATCTACCCAGTATACGTTTACCCCTTTTTCGGGCTGGGATAGATTATTTACGAAAAAGGAATACCCTAGCCTATCGCGACTAGGAGGTTTTCTCGGACATAGTTTTCTACCTTTTCGGATCTGAGGAACTATTTACGAAAAGGGACCTTTGGAGTTTACTTTTCCGCTGTCTTTTCAAACTCTCTAAACATGAAAAGACGCCGAGTTCTTCCTTTGTCAGACTCGTTAAACTCTGATGACATTGGATTCAGTCGTAATGACGATATTCGAGTTTCTCCTTCCTAGGGCTCGTTAAATGTACTAGGATGGATTCGCCCGAAGGGCGGACTTATATGACAAGCATATGGTATCCTCTTCAAGCTTGTGTAAAAATAAAGAGGTACTCACCGAAATGGTGGGGGAAAATGGAACCAGCATCGTTGTCGTGTCGGCAGTATGTCGCTCTTGAACATGGCACTTGTCTGCATTCGTGTCGGGTTGGGGACATCTCATCTCGTTCTTCACTTTGCCTCCGTGGGTTTGGATAATCCCTTTTGACCTCTCATCTGCTCATTGCCTCGTCACCATGACCTCTGATCCGTTGATGTCAAATACTGCCAAGTCCACTGTCATGCCGTTTACATGTTCAAGAGAATTTGACCGCTGCAAGTATCCTCTGACTCTCATATGATCCTGATTCACAAAAAACATCATGTTCCTCTGTCTCGTGTTGATGATGTGGGAAACATTATGGCCCACCTTCGATCAAGGTCACTTCCTGTCGACTTCAGCTCATTATCCAGGAAGATGGTCTAGAGACTCTTTCATGGTACCTTGGAGCCTGCATGCCTCAATGGCAGGTTCGTCGCATTCGACGTGAGGTTTTCATCATTGGCCTCCGATCGAGTGATTCTACGAGTGTTCGACACCAGCTCATTGATTCACACGCCGTAGATTGTACCTATAGTACCTTGAGGGCCATTGTCATTATTGGTGGTTCCTCTCGCGTCTGTTAACAGCTTTCATCATTGGCTGGTAATCAGACGATGTTCTTGCATGTTCGACTTCAACTCACTTATTCGCATGCTTGAACTTGTACTTTGTTCAGGTCAAGATGGAGCGCAAGACCCTGGATTGTGTCTGTTGTAATCGAGGTTGCGACATTGTGGATTATTATGATTATTTACATGACTCACTGATTGGATGGCTACGACCATACCTGAGTCTATTTATCGATCTTCATTGGATGGCTGCGTCCATGCCTTGGATCTAGATTATTGTACACTCTGTTATGGATGGCTGCGCCCATACCGTGCATATATATCATGTATCTGAGACATCAGTTGTACTTTGCTTCGCAGGTTTTCCGATGGCGGTGTTTTCGGTCGGCATGTTATCGTAAAGCATTTCACCCCTCTCTCTCTCTTTCGAGCCTCATGCTTTAGGGGGCATCTGTTACACAACAATTTGTCACCGTCCCTACCATTCCTCGTCCCGCACATTGGAGGGCCTATTATGTGACCTGTGAGCAATGTCATGCCTTGAAACCATTATCATTGCATTCCTCTAAACATGAGCTTCAATTTCCCTAAAGACATCTCCTTGCAAAAAACCATAAAAACATCCCTTTTTGCATTGGCGCGGGTAGCCAGTTCATCACTCGCGCTAATGAGGAAAATCCTACAAAGAGGCCGTGCCAACTGGCGCTCTGTCCCAGAGTCGCAGTCGCGCCAACCAATTTAAGGAGTGTTTTAAAAATAAGAATGGCGGAAGTTTCGTTTCAACCAACTCAGAAACAAGTATCTATCTTGATTTGGGAAGTTTGGCTACGGATTTCCATAGAGAGGAAGTGGTTTGCCACCTCTCATGGAAGCTTCCTTGATGATAGGGCCAATCCCACAATTATAGGGATCCCAACTCCTCTTCCTCCTTCTATAAAAGCTTTCCCATTGCCATTGCAAGCTAGTCTTGAAGTGCCTAAGCTTTGAATCTCCAAATTCCCAAGAGCCTTCATGCTGCAAAAGCCCTCATTCTTCCCTTAAGGTCGACTCAAGAAAGGAGACTATCGTCGAGAGACTCTAAGAGAGGCTTGTCCCATCCCTGGCAGGCTTTGCGAGACGTGCACAACTGGAGACCCTTCCGAAGGAGACCTCAGCGTCAGAACATTGGTTGTACTCTCTTTCAATTGCTTATTAATGAATGACTACTGGTTATGGTTCCACTTTGTTTTTCACTTATGATAATGATGAGTTATATCCTTTCTGACTGATATATAGTTGCGTATTCTGGATTTTATGCTTGTATTCGTGTTGTTTCTTGCATGTGCAGGTGTCCGTCCACGGAGATCATGGGGATCGTGATTTGCCGAGGCTGAGGAACGGGAATGCTGTCTCTTCTACGAATCATAGCACTGGACTCCAGGTAGGCCTCCATCGTTGGTTTGTTTATTCGCAATTAGGAACTTGCGCTGTAGCATTTGATGATTGTTGCTAGACCCGTGCTGGGCTAGTAGGGATCGCCTCTGTCCGCAGAGGAGATTTACCTCCTCAACAATCCACTGTCATGCCGCCAATATGTTCAAGAGAATTTGACCTTTGCACATATCAACCTCCCTCTAATTCTCATACGATCGTGATTCACAAAGACATTATGTTCCTCTGTCTCGTGTCGATGATGTGGGAAACACTATGGCCCACCTTCGATCAAGGTCACTTTCTGTCGACTTCAGCTCATTATCCAAGAAGCTAATCTAGAGACTCCCTTCTGGTACCTTGGAGCCTGCATGCCTCAATGGCAGGTTCTTCGCATTCGACGTGAGGTTTTCATCATTGGCCTCCGATCGAGTGATTATGCGGGTGTTCGACGTCAGATCACTGTTCACATGCCGTAGATTGTACCTGTAGTACCTTGAGGACCATTGGAATTAATGGTGGTACCTCTCGCGTCTGTTAACAGCTTTCATCATTGGCTGGTAATCAGACGATGTTCTTGCATGTTCGACTTTAGCTCACATATTCGCATGCTTGAACTTGTACTTTTTTCGGGTCGAGATGGAGCGCAAGACCCTGGATTGTGTCTGTTGTAATTCAGGCTGCGACATTGTGGATTATTATGATTATTTACATGACTCACTGATTGGATGGCTACGACCATACCTAAGTCTATTTATCGATCCTCTCTGGATGGCTGCGTCCATGCCTTGGATCTAGATTATTATATACTCTGTTTTGGATGGCTGTGTCCATACCACATATACAGCATGTACTTGAGATATCAGTTGTATTTCTCCACACAGGTTTTTCGACGGCGGAGCTTCAGTTGGACACGTTCTCGTAAAGCATTTCACCCCTCTCTCTCTTTCGGGCCTCATGCTTTAGGGGGCATCTGTTACACAGCAATTTGTCACCGTCCCTACAATCCCCATCCCGCACATTGGAGGGCTCATTCCGTGACCTGTGGACAGAGTTAAGCCTTGAAAATACCTTCATTGCATCCCTCTGAAGATGAGCTTTAATTGCCCTAAAGACATCTCCCTGCAAAAAACCCCAAAAATAACTCTTTTTCCATTGGCGCGGTTCCATAGTTTAGCCCTCGCGCCAAGAGGGAAATCCTCCAAAGAGGGCGCGCCAATTGGCACTCTGTCATAGAGCCGTACCCACGCCAACCATATTAAGAGGTGTTTTTTAAAAATAAAACGCAGAAGTTTCATCCTAACAAATTACTGGGCTGATTTCTATCTTGAGTTGGGAGGTTTGGCTATGGATTTCCATGGAGAGGAAGTGGTTTGCCACCTCTCATGGAAGCTTCCTTGATGATAGGGCCGATCCCATAATTATAGGGATCCCAACTCCCCTTCCTCCTTCTATAAAAGCTTGCCCATTTCCATTTGCAAGCTAGTTCCAAAGAGTGGCAGAATTTCTAAGTTCCCAACAGCTTTCATGCTGCAAAAGCCTTCTTGATTCCCTAAGGCCTAATCCAAGCAAGGAGACTATTTCCAAGTATCTGGAGAGAGAGGCTTGTCCCATCCCTGACAGGCGTTTTCGAGACATGTTGTGCTGACGACCCGCTAAAGGAGAGTGCTACGTCGAAGCTATGGTTGTATTCTTCTTTTAACTCTTTAATGATAAGCAACTATCGGTTATGGTTCCACTCGTGTTCTTGATCATGTTCATGAGTTATATCCTCTTCGACTGATATATAGTTGTATGCACTGGATTTTATTCTTGCGTTTGTGTTGTTTCTTGCATGTGCAGGTGTCCGATCACAGAGATCGTGAGGGCTGTGATCTGCCAGGGCAAAGGAACGGGAGCACCACCTCTTCTACAAACAACAGCGTTGGATTCCAGGTAAGCCTTCCTCGCAAGTCGGTTCGCCTCTGTCCGCAGAGGGGATTTACCTCCTCAACAGTTAGTCTCTTGAAAAATTTTAAGAACCTATTGGAGAAGAAGAATAACTTGCTTCACCTGAAGAACCTGCTTCACCAATTCAAGCCATGGCTGAGTCTGGGACCTAAGGAGTCAAATAAGAACCACATCACCATCCACTTTTGCAGGTATAAGAAGAAGAGGTGGTAGAAAAGGTAGAAGAAATGGATGCAGATGATGACAATGGATAATATCCTCTTGGATTTCACATTCAAGATACTGATGTCAGTGTGCATATGAAGAGAATCCCTCCATGTTTCCTTCCCAACTTCCATGGTATGAGGTAAGAGGATCTAGAAACCTTTCTCTTTGGATTTGAAATACTTTGTAGATCTTATGGCTACTTATCGCACACTCAAAAATTGATATTGTTTCCTACAACATTGAAGGATAGAGCTCTTAAATGGTTCATGAGTCTAGGTACTAATTTGAAAAGATCATGGAATGATATGCAAAAGATATTTCTAGAAAATTATAAAAATCGTGATCTTAAAGAAGAATTGTTTAGAATGAATCAAAAACAAGATGAGAGCCTTGAAGATCTAATATATAGGTTCATGTATAATGTTAAGAGGGAAATTACATCATTTAGGATTTGATACACTAAAAACCCTCTTACTTTTAACAGTTAGGGATGAGTGGATTGATCTCCTTGATCTCATGAGTAAAGGAGATGTATACCAATTATATTTTGAAGAAATGTGTGAAACATGCAAGCACATATCAAGAGGGAGGGAAAGAGTAAGTAAACCAACATCAACATTGGTAAGTCAAGATGAACTTGGAAATTTATTTGATAACTTTAAAACGGAAATTGTTAGCAATCTAAGTGAACAAGTAGAAATGTTAAGAATGCAAAATGAGAAAAAGGAAGATGTTGATATTTGTGTTATCCATGCAAAATCATATGCTATTAAATATTTTCCATCATTACCAAGGTTTAAGGAAGTTTACCAAGAAGACAATGTAGCAAGTGAATCACCAAAGAAGCTATGTTATATAGCTACAAGAAAACCATGGCAACCTAGTCAACTTGATATGATGCAAGGACCTACTTCACAATTTCATGCTTATTCACATCCATCTCAAAATAATTGGAACACACTCCCTCCTTGGAAACCTTGGCCATCTCAACCCCAAAACCAATTTTGGAAACAAGGTTGGCAAGGACGTTATGGGAAAAATCAACAATATCCTCAATATCCTCCATACCCAACTCCATGCTATCCCTACCATCCACCTCCACCACAACCACAATCTCAAACACATCCATATCATAGATCCACTCCCACTCAATTACTTGTACCACCATTTCCAAACCCATATAAAGAAGTAACTTGGCCCACTTACAATGTTGAGGTACAACACTTCCAAATATCTCCTAATGATCTAAATGGTATCCATCTCAGCTCAGGAAGAGTATTGCAAAACAAATATTCTCTTGATGTCATTAAAGCACAACATCCAAAAGAATAATATTATATTGAGGAGATCAAATATTCATGGGTTGCACTTGATGGAGAGAAGACATCAGAATCAGAGACTAATAAGATTCCCTCAGGTTTACCACCAGATCATCCATGTGTTCAGGAGAAAAATAAAAAAAATGAGGAATATTTGAATGTCATGATAGAGGAGGACAAAAAAATAGATCCAAATGTGCAAGTGGACCAGGGGCATCACAACTATATTGAAATATGGTTCCAGACAGTCATTAAGTTGTAGCAACACACTCTTCTTCAATATTAATTGATATCATCTCAGTCAAAGAAGTTGGTCTCTCATATTCAGGTACATGTCAAAGCATATATTTCAAGCCTACACACGATTCTATCTGTCATCTTGATGTGCACAGGACTTCATTGGAAGTATTCCTATACTTGAAAGAGATATTTTTTTTTCAAGTAGAGTACGATAGGAAAAATTTTAAAAATGGAAAAAAGAAAAAAAAAAGAATAAGGTCTCAGGTGAAAACCTCTTTTGAGGCACCTCATATTGACTCAATGACTAAAAAACTCCATGAGGTAGTAAATGAGTTGAAAAAAAGAGAAAAAAGAGAAAACAAAATCCTAGGTGAAAACCTCCTTTGAGGCGCCTAGGCAGACCTACTAGTTGAAAACCTCATCAAGGCAACTAGTAGGCCTAAAGAAAAAGGAAAAGGAAAATTTTATTTTCTCTGTGTATCTCTCTCTAATGAATGCAAGTGCTCTCCAACCTTTTGCAAGTAGCAAGAAAAAAAACAAGTTGGCACCAAAAGAAAAAGTTGGTCAAAAACCTAGTCAAAGGAAGTCAAACTTGGACTTCCTCCTCATTTTCTCATATGCTCCAAAAGGACCAAGGTCATTCCAATCCATCACCCTCATCCATTTCCAACATTGACCCATCATTTCCAAGCTTTTCTCATTCATTTTCCTCGTTGTCCTAAAATGTTATAGGAAACCCTGTTTTTGCTACAATAAGTCTTGGTTTTTAGCAAAAAATTGTTTTCATTATATCTATAAAACCGTGCATCCATTTGCCGACCTATTTCATGGGGAGATGCATAGGGCTAACGGTAACATGCTCAAAACATTTCAGGTAAATACACTCTACCATTTGAGATTGATGGATAATATAAGACTGCTACAGGAAGTTGAACAATATCATGTAGCAGTCCTATACATGCACAACAAGATCAAAATCTGAGGAAAAGTTGATGTAAATGCCTTCAAGGGACCACCAGAAGACTCCAAGAGAATGAACACACCAACAAAGTCACCTGAGGACCTCCATGCAGCACCTATAAGAAGAAAAAAACAAATAAAAAGGTTAAGCAGCTCACTCTGAAACAAGCTGCTCATAGTACAAGTAAAAGACCCTCTAGCGGAGGTTATAACAAAGGTTTTTAGTGTTATAAAATTGGCCAAAATTGTCAAAAAAACATTTTCTACAGCATATTTTTTCGGTAACAGAGGTTTTGGTGGAGCTTCTAACGAAATTTTAACACAGCTAAAAAAAATTGGGCAATCAGAGGTTGTTACGGATGTTTTTCTCATCGATGCACTAATCAGGTGTCAACACACTGGTGCGTTGTACAATGAATGCACCGATAGTGTAAAAATACCAAGCACCGAGACAGAAAACAAATTTAGGATGCCCCAAGGTGTTTAGAAATGTCTCGGTGGGTGTCAACCAAACAATTGCACCAATGCGGTCGAAGGTGCATGCACTGGGCCATTAAGGTGTAAAACCGCATTGGACGCACTGTAGGTGATACAACGCACCTGGTCGTTCTAATTGGTATTGGTATTTGTGCGGTGCCCATAGGTTGTATAAACGCACTGGTGTGCATTATTATACAAACACATCGGCGTGCAATATCACGCAAACGCACCAAGCATTCTAATTGGTATTCGTATTTGTGCAGTGCCCATAGGTCGTAGAAACGCACCGGTGCACAATATCACACAAACACACCGGTGCACAGTATCACACAAACGCACCGAGCGTTCTAATTGGTATGGGTATTTGTGCAGTGCCCATAGGTCGTAGAAACGCACCGGTGCACATTAACATACAAACTCACTGGTTGCATAGTAACTAGCACACACCGATGTTCAATTTGTAATTTTTAGAAATATTGACCTATGACAGTGCAATTATTGTGATTTTTTAAAATTCATTATTCATCAAAAGTCGACACATATCTTATAACTGTATTCATGTCAATTAAATATTTATTAGTGCATTTGAATGTAATGTTTGGATTAATTTGTTATATCATATCATCAGATTTCGTATCTCTTCATTATAATAATTAATCATCCATATATTTAATTAGTGGTGTAACATTTTACAGCAACAATCGAGAACGCAATAGAATAAATTAAAAAGTGTATATATATAAGACACTCCTTGTCATACAAAATGGGACATTTATTGGTATACATCTGTCTTTCAATTGGGACATTATTTCCATTACATTAAACAAAATGTTTGATTTCACAGACAAATATTTCAAAAAATACAATACCTTGCTTTGATATCCAAACATATTGATCATCATTATTTGCTTGAACTGCTATCACTACTCAACCTACTTCCATGACTCGGGTTATTTTGAGGAATGTTTAATTCACAGTGTTGATTGTTTTCTTCTTCATCAAATTCCATATACAAACATAAAAATAAACTGTAATGAGTGTATATACATTGGTGAGAATAATGAAAATTGCAATATTAAATAATATACATAAATGTAAATTGAAAAGAAATGACGTACCATAGCAATAATTGACTCATGAACTATACACATTCTTTCAAAACCAAATTTCATGCCATCTTTCAACAGTTCATTTGTTGGTGCAGTTCCATACTTTGTTTCCTGCAAGTTTTATACCCCATAGCAAATCATATATTTAAAGTAAAATATTTTTTGTTCTATTAGTTATAGACGGAGCTAAGTAAAACAAGATCGATAAATGCTTACAAATTCCACAATTAATTTATGATATGCCAACATATATTGACAACCCAATTTAACCCAATGTTAATCAATTCGTCTGATGTTTCTTCTTCTTTGAAGACATTCAATGATGATTGTTGGAAAACAACTTAAAATATACAAAAATGAAATTCAGTTAAGTTGTTATAAGGAAGTAAAAATTGCTCACAAACTTAGATATCAACCCTTTTCTTCATTGTCATCCTGTTTTATGTGCTGAATGGGTTCCATTTCCTTTTCTTTTCTACAAGAAAAAGCTTGAAAATTAGCATTTAATGCTAAACTTTTTATTTATTGTACCTAATCGAAAAATTCAATGATTATATATTACATTTGAAGCACGTTGTTGTTGATATGGCTCCTCATGCAATGCAATTATGTCCATTTCTTTGACCATCTCCTTGTACACCTTTTTGGACATTCCTACTGACATATTTTTTATATCAGCTCGTTCATCCTTTGAGATTTTCATAATCTTCCTCGAAATGTAACATTACAATAAACTATTTAATTTTTATATTAATAAATGAAAAGTAAACACAACAAAAGTAATATTTATAAATTATTGCTTTCTAGTAATATATACATATAATTCTAGAAAGACATTTAAAGGAATATTATTTTTTCATTCCTTCTTTTTTGTTGTACGTTTTTGCTATTAAAAGTCTGACATGTCTCATTGACCAATTCTCTGGAAACTCATCCTGTAGTTTAGATAAAATTTGGTTCTTGGAATCATTGGATTGACTTTTGTATTGTAAGTGGAAAGAACGTCTATACATTCATTCCATTAGATCCCTCAAAGTTTTGTAAAACTTTTTCCCCCTTTCGTTAACCTCTAGCACCATTTTAGATGAGCTAAGGAGAAATTCATTTTCATTTGCAAGTTCTATTTTTTTTCTTTTCTTAGAACAACATTCCTATTCTGAATTGTTGGTCCCTGTAGAACATTAAATATATGTGAATTAATACATTGTTTGAAACATGTTATCTAATATTTGTAAGTATATTATAAATGGAAATTAAAAAAAGAAACTCATATTGGATCGATAGTATTTTTTCATTCACCTGATTCATCCTTCTAAAAATTTTCCATCAAGCTTTTACACTCTTCTAATCGTAGATCAGAAATAATTCTATCGATCTTCGTCATTTTGTGGCTCTGCATGATACATAGTAAACAATAGATATAGTTCAAAAATAATATTTTTTATAAATAATTTACAAAGAACTTTACTTTTTTTCTTTTCTCGATGTGCTATCAGTATTTTTGTTACTTGATGTCTTGTCAGCCATTTCTTTATCAATATGAAACCTGTACTATACCATTCATTAATATATTTTATAAATAAATCACAAATTTTTCAAGTAAAAAAAATAAAAATCAAGAAAACGGTGTGCCTTTCAGGAAGTACGCACCGCCAAAACAGTAGAAACACCGTATGGTGCTCTCTATCAACAAGGAGACCTAGTGCATTATATGTTAACCAGCGCACCGATTAACACAGACAAATTAATAAAAATCCTCTAGTGTTAGTTTTTGTAGCATATGATGTCATGGAGGAGGCGGTGCGGCATGTTCTTATAAACGCACTAAGCAAACTAGGGACCATCATACGGTTCTCTTTGTCAACAAGGAGACCCAGTGCGTTATATGTTAATCGGTAAACCGATTAACATAGACATAAAATAAAAAAATTATTTTTATCAAATAGTACATGCGCAGTGCGCTACAATGAAATAGCGCATCGATGCGCTAATTTACACAGGGCACACAGATTAAAAAAAAATGTTTTTATCTAATAGTACATGTGCGGTGCAAAATAATAAAATAGCACACCGATGCGCTATTTTACACAGGGCGCAAAGATTTAAAAAATTGTTTTTAAATTGGTTCTATCAAACAGTACGTGCGCGGTGCACTATTTTACACAGGGCGCACAGATTAAAAAAATTATGTTTTTTAAAGATTCATGCAAGGGCCGACATGGATTGGGATCTGAATCTGCAAGTCATATAGCGGGTTAGATGTGATAGGCACATATATATATAGCAATACAAACCCTATAAATCTAAAATGAAAAGCCCTAATTCTGAAGTTGCATTTTTTTTATTTGTGGTTACTAGGTACATTTGTTATCTAACCGCACTGGTGCGTCAATTAATAACACAACACCAGTGGGTAGTAACTAAAACACACCATGCAGTTAACTATACATTAGCATCGATAACAATAAGTCCATTTTTAAGGCACTTAAATTACTTTTAGGTATGTACACCAAAATGTATTGTTGATTTTGCTCAAATGCAGGGAGAAAATATCATAATTATATCGAATGAAAAATTCTTCAAAATCCATCTCGTTCCATAATATTTCTCAAAGTCCATCACAGAGTTCTCCCTATCCATCTCGAGACATAATATTTACTTCAGATTTTATTTATATTTTCATTATCTAATTGAATTTATTTTTTTGATCCATGTCAATCAGCTGAATAAAATTAATGTATACAAAATTTGCAGGTTCATGCATGTTCAGAATCGAGTTTGTATGCACAAAATATTAAACAACTCCAAAACTTCAGAAGCTCTTATCAGGAGTAGCATACCACAAGGTGCATTTGGTAGATGAAAATGGACAACTGCTTCACCCTGCCAATTGTAACATTGCATCTTCTAGACACAATCTCGGGAAAATGATGGTAATAATAATTGTTTGGTAGATTAATGTAATTATTTCAATGTCAAACCAATTAATCATGCATTGTCGATGTGCTTACTAATTGATATCATATATTTTGTACTAATCATGTTTCTCGTAAATTTTTAGGTAATTGACCATCAAGTCCTCCCTTATATTTTGAGAAATATAATCACACAATGAACATTATGAATGGTCAATTTTATGAAATTTAATAATTATATCGGCATTAATGTACATTTAATATTTCCCATGATCACCAACTACAAGTTATTCAAAGATAAGGTTCTTCTGTGTGATAATGTCTTGCCCGGTAGCTGCGAAGAGACAAAGAAATTGTTGAAAATGTTGGGTGTTGAGTACATATCATATCATGCATTTTCAAATGATTGTATTCTATATAGAGGAGTATATGAAGATAAAGAGATATGTCTGAAATGTGGGCATGACAGGTATGATAAATCAAAAAATAAGGGTAAATCACATGGTCCTCCTTTTAATATATTGAGGCACATGCCTATAATCCCAATGATTCAAAGGCTCTTTCATTGCAAAGAATTAGCTTTGTTGTTGGGATGGAATGCCTCACACAGAAGTGAGTTGGGAGTTATGTGAATCCCAAAAGTTTCAATAGGCATAAAGCATATAGAGGATACATGGGCCGAAAAATTCAAGGATGACGTACGAAGTCTACGACTCAGCATAGCCATGGATGGCATCAACCCATATTCCCTACAGAACACTAACTATTCTGTTTGGCCTGTAGTAGTGATCAATAACAATATCCCCCCATGGTTTTCCATGAAGAATGAACATTTTATGTTGCCTCTTAATTTCCCTAATAGAAGACAAGTGAAGAATATGGATGTCTACTTATAACCACTAGTAGATGAATTGAAGGAATTATGGGATGGGATAAATGTATACGATTTATCAAGACCCATCACAGCAGAGAGGAGTTTTACATTGTATGGAATATGTTCTTACATGACACATGATTATTAAGGCTTAGGAGTTTTCTCTAGTAAATTACATGTTTATATACGTAATGACATTCTTTCACATATTAGTTATTTAATTCGTTGTAATTGTTCTGATCTTCGTGATATTCTTTAATGTGCCATGCATATATATTGTATACAATAAGTTCGCACTTCTTGTAACAAAAGGGCATTTTGGATGGAAATGTTGTGGACCTTCTCTGAAAGCTAGATGGTCCAACGACGTACGAAATCCAGTGTATGACTGCTCTAGGGTATTCCTCCCAGAAGAACACCCTTATAAAAGAGAAACATCCACTTTCAATGGTAAACGAGAGACAACCCAAAGGACTCCAATAATGACACCTGAATGGCTTAGAGCATATGAGAGAGAGAAGGAGAAGGAGTTCATAGAAATTTTTGATTCAAATGGGGAGCCTATGTTCGATGATCCAGAATTATTCGACACCTATGTTGAAAAATTGCCCGTTGGGATGAAAAGGAAATCTATCTTTTATAACCTCCCATATTGGGAGCATCTTAATATTACCCAGTTATTAGATCCCATGCATATATTTAAAAATGTTTCATCTTCTTTATGGAGGCACATAACATCGAAACAAAGTGACACATTGGCTATTAGGAAAGATCTTATTACTTCAAAAACTAAAAAGAAACATTGGCCAAGAAGATTAGAAAGTACAAGATCATAGGCAAGCATTTTTCCCTCTAATTCACGGTATTTCAAAGAAGGTGATGTCCCATTGATTTTTAGAAAATATGATCTTTCTTTGGCAAAGGAAGTTATAATGGGTGTGAGGGTGCCATCTTCATACGGTTCTTCACTACGGTGTTGCTTCATCGTGGATGACCATTTGTCGGGGTTGAAATTGCATGACCATTTGAATATTCTAAGAGTACATATAATGTCAAAAGAATGATTTTATTATTTGTTATATTAATAAGTTTTAACCCATGCAGGGATCATAAAACATAACCCATTTTGTATATTATTGCATGTTTATAAATTTGCAGTGCCATTATCCTTTGTTCATGCGTGGGTGTGTGAAAAATGAATTCCCCTAAGACCTAGGACGCGCCATATCTAAATTATTTTCATTTGTACATTGGATCACGTCAAAGGAGATTCATGTGGCTAGAATTCCATAATGGCATCAAGAGATAGTTGAGATTGTTTGTATGTTTAAGAAGGAACTACCGAGGAGTTTCATGGACTTGCAGGTTCATATTCTAATCCACCTAGTAGATGAGTTTGAATTAGTTGGGGTGGTTTATTGTCATTGGATGTTCTTCTTAGAGAGGTACATGAAGATATTGAAAGGTTTTGTTCGACAAAGGGAAAAACTCGAGGGGTCTATGGCAGAGGGGTACATAACGTATGAGTCTTTCTATTATGCCAGTGAGTACATCAATCATATTGAAAACAGACCAGGTGCGGTGATTTGGGATGATGAAAGGGATGAAGACAAAAGAGAAGGGAAGTTGCTCCAAACGAATGGAAAAAGGTGCTTGATAAAGAGTAAGCAACTTATAATTTTTCAAATTTACACTTAAATATTCATGTTGAACTTCAATATAATGTATTTTTTGATCTCATATGTACTATATGTCGGTTTGATTTCATCATTGAATGCAAAAATTGAAGCAATCAATAAATTTGTTCTTTAGAATTCCGAAGCAACACAATCGTGGATTGCATTGTACGAACAAAAGAGGATGAAATGGATAGTGACAGGAAAGAATTTAAAGAATTGAATGGTAGAAGTGTGTCTTATCCCGATCATTTAAAATAAAATATTCCAAAAATATGATGCAACATTTGGGTTGCTGACTAAGTCAGAGAGAAATACGGTGCAACCGGTCGTTACCCGCGTGCTGAAGAGGATGCGCTAAACCTAGGGATTGGATGCACCCACTCAGTAATAATATATTTATGTACATTTTAAGCTTCATTAGTGGGATTTTGAGGTCTAAAATGGGCCTCCTAAGGAAATTATAAAATAATAGTGGAAAAAATCAAATAAGATTTGATGACATCATCAAATTTTAGAGGGAAAAATGGAGAAACTACTTTTTCAACTCATATTTTCAACTTATCTCCCAAATTTTTTACTCAAATTTTGAGCGGGAGTACTCGTTGGATGCGAAATTTAATTCCCCATCCAAGGAGTACCCATGTTGCATACTTTCGATGGGTCCTACTACACGAAAAATGAGAAATACATTAAAAAAAACGTGATTACAATCACGTTTTTTATGTATTTCTCATTTTTCGTGTAGTAGAGTTCATCGAAAGTATGCAACATGGGTACTCCTTGGATGAGGAATTAAATTTCGCATCAACAATAACTGAAAAATTTGAGAAATAAAATTTTGGGGAGATCATTGGAAAATCTGAAAGTTGAAAAAATGGTTTATTATTTTTTAATATTTTTACCCTTTTATTTAAAAAATGGTGAATCATCCCCCATGGTTGACATCATCATCTTGAATCCTATTAGTTGTTATAAAGTTTATTTTTGTTGTACATTTTTCTTAGGAGGCCCATTTTAGACCTCAAAATTCCCCTAATGATTAATGCACCTTTGAAATGTAATTACATTTATATTTCATATTTTAACTGTTGGGTTATTATAAGACACATGACACTATGATTTTTTAACTTTTTATAGGTGCATTTGTTCTCATCTATGTGGGCATATGGACACCATTTTCACACGGAAAATGTTGATGATGGACACGTGACACGAGGCTATGGAGTGGAAGTCGAGTTCGATCAATCTAGTCGCTCTAGCCACCGTAATCAAAACCTAGTACGAGGAACATTAGGTTACGTCGGAAAGATACAAGATATCATTGAAGTGGATTTCTCTTCTTTCCAATGTGTTATTTTTATGTGAAAGTGGTGGGACACCTTTGATAGGAATAATGTAAAGGAAGATCGCGATAGTAGGCCGATATGTATCAACTCTAGAAAGATGTGGGATGAAGCTAAGGAGCCTTATGTTTTCCCCAAACACTGCAACCAAGTGTTTTTTTACCCATATGGGTTGGATAGGGATTGGTGGTTCGTATTGATACATGACCCTAGATCAAAACATATTTTTGAGAACAATAATGTTATCATGCCAATCGAGATGAAAGATAATGAGGGTGATCATGAGAACCGAGAGTGATATGGTATATGTGTTATTTCATCATTTATACTTTTTAAGATGGGTGTTTATAAAGAAGAGGACTTAATTACCTTATAACTAAGACTTTTTTTTTGAAACATTATAATATGTATTTTGAATTAATTGGTAATTTGCATTGTGTTAATGTTAAAATCATTTCACTTGATAAATTGCAATTATGTTGATCTCGAAAACAATGGCGTACTGTATAAAGTTATTTTTTTTTTATAATGTCAATTCCTAAAATAATACAACTAATTGATTGCTTTAATTGTGTGTGAATGATATATTCAAAATGTATACTGTTATTTTTGGTATGTAAGATCATCATAAAATAATGATAATTCTAAAGTACATGAAATTATTTTCATTATTTTCTAAACTTTATTGTGTTACAAAAATTCATATTATTCTATATTTATTATTTTACTATTATTTATATGCATACAAATTTGCAATTTTACAATTTTACAATTATGGTAATTCAACAATATTTACGGTATACATTTTACTTACAGTAGTTATGGTTCAAATTGACAATTAATTTACAAATTTAAAAAATGTAATAAAATTGAATGATGACAATACATACAATTACAATTACAATTTTACAACTTCATAATACAATTACAATTTTACAAATATTTGAGGTCATACAATTAAAATTAAAATTACAATTACAATTTTACAACTTTACCTATAATTACAATTTTACATACAATTACAATTTTAGAATTTTACGTACAATTACAATCATTTCACATTAATACAATGATAATTTTACAAATAGTTTACATACAATTACAATTACAATTTTAGAATTTTACATACAATTACAATTACAATTACAATTTTACAATTTTACATATATACAATTACAATTACAATCATTTCACATTAATACAATTAAAATTTTACAAATATTTTACATAAAATTAAAATTAAAATTACAATTAGAATTATAATTATAATTTCACATACAATTACAATTACAATTTTACAATTTGACATATATACAATCACAATTAAAATTACAATTACAATCATTTCACAATAAATTAAATATTACAATTACAATTAAAGTTTTACAAATATTTTACATACAATTACAATTAGAAATACAATTACAATTTTACAATTTTACATACAATTAAAATTAAAATTTCAATTACAATCACGACATAATATTTAATAAATACCATTATTTAATATTAAAATAAACATCACGATCATGATAACCATCGTACAAACATCATATTAGACTAAAAAACACATTCAAATTCTCTAACATCATCTAATCATCGTGGTCATGAAAATATAACAAATGCAAGCATTGTCTAACATCATCACAACACAAACATCAAATAACTGCTATCACATACACATATATCTGCAAGTTGCACATTAAATGAACATATCTAACATGACCTAACAATATACACATCATGATGAACACCAACATGTAAATTAATTACATCTGCAACATGAACATAAAATACATGGACTATATATATATATATATATATATATATATATATATATATATATATATATATATATATATATATATATATGCATGGAAATATACAATTGTAATATAACTGCTTATAAATGTCAAATATCAGCTAGTGGTACATCAATAGTAGTACTAGTAGAGGCCTGCTCAGTCGATGGTGCAGCCTTGACATGCTCAGATAGATGTTGATCATGTGCCTACTGATCTGGAGGTGCCTCATGCTGATCAAGAACTTCCTGCTCATGATGACTCGTGGATGGTCCAACCTGCTAATCAGTGGATGGTGCAACTGCCTACTTAGTTGATGAACCTGCCTCCTCAGATGGACCTGCGCCCTCCTCAAGATCAGGTGCTTGCTCAGGACTAGGACGTGTCTGTTGAGTTTGTGCAAACTTCTCAGAAGATGCCTGCTCTTAATCATGAATGGATGTTGCAGGCTGCTCATCATGATCATCTGCAGTGCGAAGTGGAGGAGGAGGTGGAGTACTAGAACGATGATCACTCCCCTCATGATCATCAGATGATGCATTGCTCGAATATCGTATTGCATCTCCACCACACCTACGTCCAACCCTCCTGACCTGTGCCAGTACTCTGCTAGCTCCAACAATATGTCGCATGAGGGTCAACATATCACGAGGCATGAATCTCCATATATCTATCAGCCTATCATCAACATGTATCTCTCTTATAGTAACTGGCCTGACTCCCTCCTCAACTAGGAGTCGACAAAGTTGGTCGCCCAACTCCATCCTAAATCGAGTGCCAGGCCTACGCCTCACACCCATCGGTATCTACACCTGATCATGAGGACCAGGTCTGTCATCGGCCTGATCCTCTGCATCTGCAATCTTCTCACAGCAAGATCTACACCTGGATCATTCGGTGGCGATGGAATCGCATCGCCAACAAATGACCCAATATCTACAAAATATATATAAGTACACAACAATAATTAGACAATTTCATTAAACAATTTAATAAAACAAGTTAAAGAATGTGTTAGAATAAATTTAAAGAAAAAAATAGTATTACCTCTCACATCTGGCGGCTCATCATGTGTGAAGAGGATGTTGGCACACCCTCGCCAATCCAAACCAATAGACGGACATGGCACCTGAACGAAGGTGTGATCATCAACACTAGAGATAAACTTCAATGCATCATGAGATATCCCAACGAAAAAGTTAGACTCGCCCCTCTTGGGCATCATCTAGCCCCACATCTCCATCTATACTTGCAGCATCAGCCTACGAGGCTGTCGAACAAACATAGGCCTCGTCTCTGGAAACCTCTCAAAAAATAAAAAAAATAACTCTGAAGCAAAAGGGAAGGTCAACCTCCCACGTGCCTGAGAACAACATCTATCTAATGTTGTACAAAACTGCCACAAAAAAATCGTAGACCACCTCACAAGTCATGGCGCCCTGTAATAAAGAATCAACATAAAATAAAAGCGAGAAACTAATGCGTTTCCCATCACAAGTATGGTGTGAAATGGTCGTCAGTAGTAGTGAGAGGCACCTCACCTCCTCTGCACCAAACAAAGTAATACGTAACTAATGGTGAGGACATTGGAATCCTCATGCAGAAAGGTGGTGAATACAGATTAAGCGATCAAATTTTTTTATCTAAGACCGGAGAACCGATGACTCTTCCAATTATCATTCCAATCTTGGTGGACTGAAGTGATGACCCACCATGGGAACAAAAATGCTAAACTCCACACGATATCTTTGGCGGTTGTCAACCCAACCAAGTGGCCAAGTGGAGAACTGAAACATAAGGGCGTGCTGCAAGATGAAAGTTCATGGTGCATTCTAAGCCCTCGATTCACTATTTAGACGAAAGTATATTCGTTTTGCACAAAATCCAATTGTCCATTACAAAATTAAAGTAAAAGTCATGTGTGGCAACACATGAAGTGCATATATACGCATATCAACAAAATATTAATCTTTTGGGTTTAATATTATTCTTTTGGGTTTATAATATCTTTAGCTTTTAGGCATATATTATAGTTAGTTATTGTTGACATGGTCAACTATATTCAACATGGACATCATAAGAATAGTGAACATGAATATCATGCTAAATCCTTGGATTTATATTATAAACCCAAAGGTTTAATATTTTAAACCTAAGGGATTAATAATCCCAAGGGATTATTAATATTATAAATCCAACAAATTAATATTATAAAGCCAACGGATTAAAAACCCAACAAAATAATATTAATAAAATTAGTGGATCATTATTAGAAATCGAAGGGATTATTATTATTATAAACCTAAGGGATTCATATTAAAAACCCAAAGGATTAATAAACTCGACCACAGGGATGAATATAATAAACTGAAGAAAATAATATTATAAACCCAAGGGATAAATGTGGTTGACTATGTTCGGGTTTATAATATTTATACATTAACATTTATTAGTTGTGGTTTACTATTGTTGACATGGTCAAGTATAGTCAACATGGAAATCCCTTGGGGTTTTAGTATTAATCCCTTAGGTTTATTAATCTAATGGTTCATATTATTAGGGTATAATATTATTCATATAGTTTATCATATTAATCCTAGTGTTTAATATAAATCCCTTGGGTTTATGATCATAGTCAACCATGATCCAACGTCACATTGTGAAAATGATTGTCTTAATATGAAAAAAAACCAGGGTCGGCCATGGTCAACCATTGTATACCATCATAAACCATTATAAATCATGGTCAACCATGGTCCAATTTCACATTGTGACAAATATTGTGTCAGTATAAAAATCAGTGGTGGTCATGCATGGTTAGCTGTGGTTTAATGTTGCATTGTGACAAATATTGTCTCAATATGAAAATCAACCATAAGAACCATGGTCAACCATGTTTATTTTACTTTTTATAATAATTATCACAGGGTTTATATACCTTGATTTATAATAATAGTCTTACAATTTATCATAGGATTTTCTCAATATGAAAATAAATCATGATTAACCATCGTCAACCATGGTTAGTCATTGATGCAAGAGCATTAGGAAAAGAGAAATACTTTGTAATTATTAAAACTTAGGGGTTTTTAAGTTTTTAAAAGAGCTAGATTTTTATGAATGATTTGAGTGGGTTTTATGTATTTTTAATTAAATATTGTAAATAATTCTCAAATATGAGAGAATTTGGTCAGTTGAGGATGTAAAGGGATGAGAGATTTTAATTTAGAAATCAGTTTCATTAATTTTGGGGGAGAGAGAATCCTTAGGGATTCAAGAGTGATTTTAGGATTTTGTTGAGATATTTGAGGGTTTGTTGAGTGATTTAAGGGATGAGAACCAAAATTGGTTCAATTAAAATTGTATAAATTAATATGCCTCAAAGGCAAAATAGATCAGGTGAGATTAGAGTGCAGAATAGAGAAAGAGGTTGTAAGCCTCCAGACTTTTGTAAAGGGCCATTATTTTGGAAATCTGGCCATGAATCAAGAGGGTGTTTGTAATTGACTGCAATTGATTATATCAATGAAGAATTTGCTTAGAATTTTTGTGTGAAATTATATATATGTTCTTGATTAAATTCTGTTTAAAGAACGTTTGGATTTCTGTGAAATAAGCGTATGAGGAGAAAGTCGATTTCAGTTAAAATCGATCTATGCACTGAATTGAATTAAATTTGTATTGTTATGGATGGCGCAATTGCTTTAAATAAAGATTTGAACGAATCGTTGTGTAAGAATGCAGAATTAATGTTTGAAATGTAGTTATTAAAGATTGAAGCAGAGATCCATTACGATGAAGTTTAGTGGCATTCCCTCCGGGAAAACATAAGTGCTGAAGTGGATAGCTGAATGAGGGTTCGTAGAAGTGGTCGAAGGTTTTGTTTTCTAAAGGAATTGGTCAAAACTCCGCACCCGAACTAGGAGAACAACAGCCAGTCGATTGAATTGATCGACACATAATTTTTGTGTGAAACAAAATACGGGTTAAGTTCTGTTGATGTATTACATGCTGCGTAATGGGGGGGCTGAAGCCGAGTTAAAATCAAGACCAGAACGCGTGGATGAATGATTCTAACTGAGGAATCAGACGCAAAGTCTGAGCAACGTAGAAACAGAGGACTGTATGAAATAGTCGATGGCGCAGTGGAAGGAAAATTCTTATTCAGGACTGCGAATTCAATTTGTAGAGGTTCTGAAGTAAAGGTTGAAGCAGAACTAAAGTCGAGAACAAAAGCCAATGTGTGCGTTGGAAAGAATAGAAAAGGTAAGCAATACAACATAAGCCCAATTTATAATTTCCAAATCCAATTTTGGATCGATTTCCATTTCTATTGTGAAATTACGCTGGTCAAAACATAGAATCGACAAGGGGTTTGATCTTTTGATGAAGAATCAATGGTAATTAATATTTATAGGGTGTAATTGAACTCATGTTATCAGTACACGAATTGAATGAGTATAATGTTGTGAGGGAAGTTTAAGAATCCGATTTTTGATTGGTTGAATGTTCCTGTTTGTTTAAACTTAATTCTGCATAAACCCTGGAAGAATCAAGCCAGATCTCTGGTTTAAATCGATTGGGACCGGACCTTATTTGTTGTGTCACAGAGGTGAGGAAGGGTATGATTTTCTATTGAGTTTAACGCAGGTGGAATGTGTTGAACCTTGTTAAAAGCTTGAGCAGCATGGAAGGATTGCGTGTAGAAAGGTTGGATGTTGTTCATAAAGATGAATTGAAGGATTAATTGATTGCAAAGATGCTGAGATGTTGAGCGATGGCTCAATGGTAGAGTTGTATGGAAAGGGTTTTTGCGAAATCATGAATTGGAGCAGAACCATCACTGAGAGTTTTCACACAATTTCGTGAGAACAATGGAGGCACAGAAGATGAAATGTCTGTGTGAGTTGAAGAGCGACCTAGCTTTGATCGACTTGCATGTGGAATGAAATGATAATAGTGAAAATGGTGGGTCAAGTATGGGCTTCAAATTATATGATTTTTATTTAAAATCGACTTTTGAATAAGAAGACAATTGACATGTTAACAAGCGTGTGAAGTCATGATGGTGTGATTTAAAAAGGTTTTCATTTGGGGAATAATGAAAATAAAGATTTCTTTGATTAAAAGAATTATTTAAGGTTCAAATCACATTTCATAAAATGGTGTTGAAATCATATGTTTGATGAGCTTCTGTATGAAGTTTTAATTTGGGATTGTAAAGAAGCTTGGGTTTAATCCCATGGAAAGTTGATTGTGGAGTGTATGGTTTCATACCATTGTTTAAAGAGGTTTTCATTCATGACGGAACCTTTGTGTGAAGATTTTCGGGTTTATGGTTTTGAACCATATTTTTAAATGCTTCCGCATGTAAAAGTGTGTGTGAAATTGCCAGAATGGGAAGTTTTGGAGCTTAATTATGGAGATGCATTTTATATGCATGGAATAGTAGAGATTCTGGGTTTGTAGGGTTTACCTACATCAATTTTGGTATCAAAGATGGAATAGCTTTGTGTGAAGATTCAAGTTTTTAAATTGAGTTAATTGCATGTGATGAATGAATGTCAGATTTTGAAACTAATGAAAATTGCAGCACAGATATGCAACACAGGTGAAAGATAAGTCAAGATCAACAGGATCTTGGAGGTGAGTTAATGATAATTATTATTGAACTCTGGTTTGAAGGTTATGCTTGGATAATTTGGTTTACAGGCATAGTGAAGAAGTCTCAGCAAAACGAAGCAGATCATAGCTGGAGTGCAGTGATGAAAGAGTCCAGTAAGGGATTCTAAGAGAGAGTGGCAGAACCTGAAGATTCAATAGAGGTTGAATAAAGTTGCAGATGAGAGAAGCCTGAAGGAGCAGTGGAGAAATTCTTGAAGGGTTCCAGCAGAGGACCGGTGATTACCAAGAGACCAGATCTGAAAGAAGGGATTGGTGAGGTAAGTGGCAGCAGGAGAGTTTGCTGTTGTAGAGGCTTGGTGCAAATCGTGGGTGAGAAAATCATGGAGAATGAGATGACTAATGAAATTCATAAAGGAGAGAGTAGAGGTTCAGAGAGAGGCCACAGTAGAAAGAGGGAGAAAGATGCCAAGGCAAATGGCATATTGAAACGGTTGACTGATGAAGAGTATGAGAAAGAGAAAGCTGAGATAGCAGTTCATCTTGAGTTATTGATGGAGTTGTTACAGGAAAATATGAAGGACCATAGAGTGGGTTGGCTCATGAGGAAGAGAGTGAAGTGGTAGAGACTACAAGTAAAGAGGAATCAATAGATAAACATGCAGTTAACAGAAAAGCTGAAGAAGCTCGAGCAGATGATGAGTATATAGTTGAGACGTGAAGAAATCAGAGCAGCTGAGTTGAAAGTGGAGGTTTCCATTGATGAAACAGAGGAGGATATCATTGATGATTTCATGAGTTATTGGGCAGATCCAGATCAACTCGATGATATAAAATCTTGTATTTTTGTAGCTGACAATTGTGATGTGATTACGGGTTTTACTGAGGAGGATGTGCAATCTTGTGAAGCTGTCACGAGTATGGAAAAGTATCTTTCAGGAGATAAGTACTCTGAAGAAGAAAGCAGTGATGTGTTTGTACTTGAAGTTGTTACTGTACAAGAGGAAGTTCTTGTGAATGAAGAAGAGGATGAGCTTGAAGAGCTGGCATATGAACCAACAGTTGAGACTGTTAAAACTTGTAGTTTTCAAACTGACAAGTTGTGTATGAATGCAGGGACTGTAAATGATGATGATATGCTTCAGCAATGCCACAAAGAAATTTCATTGTTGGAATACTTGTTGGTAAATTCAGAGTATGACAAAGAGATTGCAGCAGAAGGCAGAGTTCAGTATAGCGAACGAGAGCAGAAAGATATCATGGAGGCAGATGATGTACGAGAAAGACTGGTTGATAGTCTTGAGAGTTCTTCAGAGAATTCTTTGGAAAGTTTGAATCAGCATACTGATGTGATGATAGTGGAGGAAAATTCAGAACAGCATACTGAAGTGCTGGTAGAGGAAAGTAAGGCATTGAGGCCTTATGATTTTTTTTTTAACAAGTGTTTTGTGAATGCAGGTGTTATTGCAGGTGTTGAAGAACATTTGACTCAGTTGAGCAGTCAAATGAAGGAAGAAGAAAATTCTGTGGAAATTTCTAATCAATGGGATGAAGAAGTTATGTTGCTGGAGATGATGCTGAATGATCAGAATTCAGTGCAGAAAGAATCTCAATTTCAGAATTGGGAATTACAGAGGCAGAGTGATGAAGATAGTAGAAAGGAGTACACAGTGTACCAGTCTAGTAAGTTGCTGATAGGAGAAGGCAGAAAAGAAGTTTTCAGTTGTAGAAGACAAGAGGGCATGGATGATTGGGCGGCGGTAAGAACAGAAGCAAGCATAAAAGTAAGAACTGAGCGAGTAAGAGCTCAGCAGGCAGCAAGAAATCAGCAGTCTGAAGATTTATTGGACAGAGAAATTGAATTAATTAGAAGAATCATGATGAAAGTGTCTCAGAGGAAGACATTAGCAAGGAAGAGAAGCAGCAGCAGCAGAAAAATGAAGACAGAGACAAAGTGTGAAAGTACAGAGAGCAGAGCAAGACAACACAAGATATGGAGACCTGGAGAAAAGCAACAAACAACAGATATAGATGATGACTTGCATAACAAAGTGTGGGATCGAGGAAAACAAGGACAAAGACTTAAAACGCATGATCAGGAGATCATGATCATTTTCAACCTTGGGAGTCTGATGCAGGAGCATTAGGCAAAGAGAAATACTTTGTAATTATTAAAACTTAGGGGTTTTTAAGTTTTTAAAAGAGCTAGATTTTTATGAATGATTTGAGTGGGTTTTATGTATTTTTAATTAAATATTGTAAATAATTCTCAAATATGAGAGAATTTGGTCAGTTGAGGATGTAAAGGGATGAGAGATTTTAATTTAGAAATTAGTTTCATTAATTTTGGGAGAGAGAGAATCCTTAGGGATTCAAGAGTGATTTTAGGATTTTGTTGAGATATTTGAGGGTTTGTTGAGTGATTTAAGGGATGAGAACCAAAATTGGTTCAATTAAAATTGTATAAATTAATATGCCTTAAAGGCAAAATAGATCAGGTGAGATTAGAGTGCAGAATAGAGAAAGAGGTTGTAAGCCTCCGGACTTTTGTAAAGGGCCATTATTTTGGAAATCTGGCCATGAATCAAGAGGGTGTTTGTAATTGACTGCAATTGATTATATCAATGAGGAATTTTCTTAGAATTTTTGTGTGAAATTATATATATGTTCTTGATTAAATTATGTCTAAAGAACGTTTGGATTTCTATGAAATAAGCGTATGAGGAGAAAGTCGATTTCAATTAAAATTGATCTATGCATTGAATTGAATTAAATCCGTATTGTTATGGACGGCGCAATTGCTTTAAATAAAGATCTGAACGAATCGTTGTGTAAGAATGCAGAATTAATATTTGAAATGCAATTATTAAAGATTGAAGCAGAGATCCATTACGATGAAGTTTAGTCGCATTCCCTCCGGGAAAACATAAGCTCTGAAGTGGATTTCTGAATGAGGGTTCGTAGAAGTGGCCGAAGGTTTTTTTTTCCAAAGGAATTGGTCAAAAATCCGCACCCGAACCAGGAGAACAACAGCCGGTCGATTGAATTGATCGACACATAATTTTTGTGTGAAACAAAATACGGGTTAAGTTCTGTTGATGTATTACATGCTGCGTAATGGGGGGCTGAAGCCGAGTTAAAATCAAGACCAAAATGCGTGGATGAATGATTCGATCTGAGGAATCAGACGCAAAGTCTGAGCAACGTAGAAAGAGAGGACTGTATGAAATAGTCGATGGCGCAGTGGAAGGAGAATTCTTATTCAGGACTGTGAATTCAATTTGTAGAGGTTCTGAAGTAAAGGTTGAAGCAGAACTAAAGTCGAGAACAAAATCCAATGTGTGCGTTGGAAATAATAGCAAAGGTAAGCAATACAGCATAAGCCCAATTTATAATTGCCAAATCCAATTTTGGATCGATTTCCATTTCTATTGTGAAATTACGCTGGTCAAAATAGAGAATCGACAAGGGGTTTGATATTTTGATGAAGAATCGATGGTAATTAATATTTATAGGGTGTAATTGAACTCATGTTATCAGTACACGAATTGAATGAGTATAATGTTGTGAGGGAAGTTTAAGAATCCGATTTTTTATTGGCTGAATGTTCCTGTTTGTTTAAACTTAATTCTGCATAAACCCTGGAAGAATCAAGCCAGATCTCTGGTTGAAATCGATTGGGACCGGACCTTATCTGTTGTGTCACAGAGGCGAGGAAGGGTATGATTTTCTATTGAGTTTAACGCAGGTGGAATGTGTTGAACCTTGTTAAAAGCTTGAGCAGCATGGAAGGATTGCGTGTTGAAAGGTTGGACGATGTTCATAAAGATGAATTGAAGGATTAATTGATTGCAAATATGCTGAGATGTTGAGCGATGGCTCAATGGTAGAGCTATATGGAAAGGGTTTCTACGAAATCATGAATTGGAGCAGAACCATCACTGAGATTTTTCACACAATTTCGTGAGAACAATGGAGGCGCAGAAGATGAAATGTCCGTGTGAGTTGAAGAGCGACCTAGCTTTGATCGACTTGCATGTGGAATGAAATGATAATAGTGAAAATGGTGGGTCAGGTATGGGCTTCAAATTATATGATTTTTATTTAAAATCGACTTTTGAATAAGAAGACAATTGACATGTTAACAAGCGTGTGAAGTCATGATGGTGTGATTTAAAAAGGTTTTCATTTGGGGAATAATGAAAAGAAAGATTTCTTTGATTAAAAGAATTATTTATGGTTCAAATCACACTTCATAAAATGGTGTTGAAATCATATGTTTGATGAGCTTCTGTATGAAGTTTTAATTTGGGATTGTAAAGAAGCTTGGGTTTAATCCCATGGAAAGTTGATTGTGGAGTGTATGGTTTCGTACCATTTTTTAAAGAGGTTTCCATTCATGAAGGAACCTTTGTGTGAAGATTGTCGGGTTTATGGTTTTGAACCATATGTTTAAATGCTTCCGCATGTAAAAGTGTGTGTGAAATTTCCAGAATGGGAAGTTTTGGAGCTTATTATGGAGATGCATTTTATATGCATGGAATAGTAGAGATTCTGGGTTTGCAGGGTTTACCTGCATCAATCATGGTCAATATTGGTCTAACATGCTCAACCATGGTCAATCATGGTTAACAAGGTCAACATTGGTCGAACGCCACATTGTGACAAATAATGTGTGAATATGAAAATCAACCATGATCAACCATGGTACAACATTGCATTGTGACAGAGATTGTCTCAATGTGAAATTAAACCATATTCAACCATGGTCAATAACCACGGTCACATTGTGACAAATATTATCTCTTGGTCCAATGATTGTCCAAGACTTTTTGGAGATATGGAGAAATAGATGATTTTGATGTTTGAACCTACAATGAGCATAATTTTTCATTTACACCTCGTTGTTATTTATTTAGAAGATTTTTCATGACATTAGAGCTAATTATCTTTCCTCGCTTCCCTGCGATACCCCGTAATTCAACTTCCTTTCCTTCCGAAAAAAAATTCAAGAAAAGTTCTTGAAAATTAAAAGCTACTATCCCCAAAGATTGTAACCATTGTACTCCTAGTACAACATCAACACCATCCATTAGGATGGAGAGAATTGGACTATTCAATACATATTACCCCATGTTTAGTTTGATATTATGGCACTTTCCAGAGAAATTTATAGTTCCTCCATTTGCAACCATCACTTGACACTCTGGTGCTAGGTATAGGAAGAATTTCAATTCCTTGGCTAGCTTACAATGAATAAAATTATGGGTGCTACCCGAATCAATCAACACTATTACATTTTTCTTCTTGATATGTCCTTCTATCTTAAGAGTTTGAGGAGTGGTGATTCCTACCAATGCATTATAGGATATGGTCATATTCATTTATTCTTCCTCTAGGGTTGATTCTTTGGTGTATATTCTCTTCTTTTTAAGTTTCTTATTCCTTTTCTTCCTCCTCTTCACAATTTATGTAATATAATTTCTTCTCAGCACACTTATGACATTTAATGTATTTTCTATCACAACTGTAGCAAATCCATTTTCCTCCTTTTTCTTCCACTTATTGTGGTGTCAACCTTGTAGGTTGTGGAAGTCTAGGAGTAGAAATACTTCCATCTTTATAGTTGAGTGGTAGGCTTCCTTGTCGCCATAATTTTTCTTTCAATTTTTCTTGCCAACCTGAATTCCTTCTACAATGAATCAAGTTCCCAAAGGTGAAATTCATGTTGGATTTTATCCTTTAAAGTCCCTATGAAGACATCACTCTTTTGTTCGAACATTAGTTACCCTTATATTCAAATTTTTGAAGTTTTCAATGTGCTCCACCATTGAACCCTTTTGTTTGATATTTATAAATTGGATAAAGAATGTGTTGCTCTTTCTATCCTCATAATGTGTTATCATTTCCTTTGTAAAAATTGAGCAAGTGACAATTTTTTTACGAGAGAAAAGCCATTTATACCATACAAGTGTATGTTATTATAAATATAAAGTTTCAATGCGTACCTTTTGTGTGTTTTTCACATTATGGAGATCAAAATATTGCTCCACTTGTAGTATCCATGTTACTGGATCCTTGCCATAAAAATTCCTCATATCAATATTTGGAATATGGTGGGTCTTAAATCCAACATTAGAGTCTATGAAATAATGATTAAAATTTCTTTTTTTCTCATCATGAGTTTCATCTACTACTGTTTCGCCATTAGGAATAATTTCTTGTAGCACCTTTGCCAAACCCTTCCTTCAAACTTTCCATGTATGCTTTCAGATTTTCTTCTATACCATCGATCTTAGCTTCCACACCATTATTGAAACCATTCATCTTAGCTTCCACGCCTTTCTTCAATCCATACATGTCTTTCTTCAAACCATCCATCTTAGCTTCCATTTCCTTTTTTTTTACTCTTTGTGAGAGAAAAATTTGTGGCACATGGTCTCGTAATTTTGATATATCATGTTGCACTTATTCCTCTTCATGAGTTATAGCAGAGCCTTCTAAGGGCTTAATGGGTGTGGAATTATATTTGGGAAACATTGTAGAACCCAATACTAATATCTATGCCTCAATATTCCCTTGGAATCACTTAAAATTGATTTTTCAAACAAGACTTATGCAATTAAAAAAAAAAGATACACACCTTTTTCTTGCTTTTGAGGAGCTCGATATTGAAACTAATGTATCTTTGTCATTTTGGATCCCAAAGATTTTATCTTTGGTTTTGTTGTAGCCCTCCGAGTCTTCTTTCAAATTCCATAGGTTAGACCTAATTTTGATTCTTCAAGATAAAGTATGCCTAATCTCCCACAATGACCCAATTATGGGTTGGTTCAGCATAGCGAACTTGTACGGCATGCCACGTATCAGTTTTTTTACCTTCGGCTCTAAAATCGATAGAAAAGAAACTACATCCTGTGCACTTTTGGTCACTTTTTACATAATTCCAATCTGATGCCTGAAACGAAAGTTATGACGATTTTCCCTCAGCCATTTGTTTGAGATGAAATTATGGAGCTAGGAAAAACCCTAACTTCCTCATATCATATCTCCTAAAATATAACGAACCAAGATATTCAATTTTTACACGCTGTTGCTTAGGATTTTTTCTCAAATGGGTTTTTTTAGCTTCTAAACCTTCGTATAAAAATGTTATAGCTAAAATTCCAAGATGGCTTGTTTGTAGCAGTGAAATTCTAGAATCCAAAGTTTTTATACCAAATGTTATGAAACCAGCTCACAAAATAGAAGAAAATATAAGTCAACGACTTATAAATCTACCTCTTCAAGGGGGAGACCTCCTTTAAATTACATAAATGATCAATTCTTGGATGATACAAATTAAAAAACCTCCTTTCTATATATAGGAGTCCAAGGGGTCACAATATAATCCTATTCGACATAAAAATAACAATGTAAGGGCACAAAAATAAAAATAATGGACTTCTATGATGCATAAGAATAACAATATGGGGATTACATCGGCACAACAATAACAATAAGAGGGTTACAATAACAATAAAAATAACGGGACATACTAGTATTATAGGGACCTAACATCCTCTTAGGATGAAAAAGAACACATAGCATGGAGAGGTGTCATCCCAATGAATCAAAAAAGGAGTGAAATTCTATAGATTAGTTTGAGCCCAAGAAGGAAAGTCGACAATATGGATGTTAATGGTCGTGGTGCTGCAATACACATGTCTCATGTATTGAATATAATAAGTCCTATAATACTATAATTTCTTAATCAAATGACGCATATAGACTTTTAACCCTATTTAACCTTATATGGAAAATATGAGCAAGGAAATGCAAGGAATCAAATTATTATATAAATATCAATGATTAATCAGACTTGGATTGATAACGAAGAATTCAATGACCTATTCCTTCACATATGAGATCTCAAGGATGAGCCCCCCTACTGAATTTATTAGCTATGGAAGAATAAAAATACTTCATGGAAAGTGTTGAAAATGAGTCACTTCATTTTATAGACCTTATAGAGAAAGCGTGTCAAACCAATGACACATTGTTCTTGACTATAATTGTTGAAATTGGATAAGAAGTTAATTTTTACGCTGTTAGTCAATCTAAAAAAGTAGGAGTCAGTCCTAAAATTGACAGAAAAAACTTATTCTAGTCAAGTTGGTACCCTGGTTCACAAAACATTATATTAAAGTAGTGGGATCACCACCACTCATTCACATGATCAAAGTATATTTACAACCAAAAGCACCAAAGAAAAAAATAATATTGTGCCGCATTCCCCTCTATAAGGGAGATGACGATCCAAAAAGACAACGGTTTTTCTATGAAAATTTTTGGCATGCTTATGATATAACTAACGAATATAAAAAAATAACCTAATTCATAAGATATCCACAAAAAGGAGCACTCACATGGTTAATTAACTTCACACAAAATCATAAAAAAATAAAAGCTAAAATATATATGAACTTCCTCGCATTCCTCAAGGTCGAAGATGTTAAGCACCTTCCCACCCAAAAACTCAAAGAAATAAAATAAAATATAAGAGAAAAAGTGCATGAATATGAAAAAATATTCAAGGATTTGTTAGGTAAAATACCATACCACATAAATGAATCCCTCCTTGTCCAATGGTATGCATTTTGGCTTTTGTAAAGAATTATAGGACCCTTACGTATCCATGAAATCAACTCATCCAAGGAAGCCTTGAAAATTAAACAAGTTATTGAAACTAAATATGCTAGTCTACTGACTTCCTAAACAACAAAGAAAATGTTGTAGGAAAATTTTGAGAAACTTCAAAAAACCATAAAAATTATTTTACTCCAACGAAATTAAGTATAGTGCATGAATTGCATGAAACAAGGCTATACTTGCAACGACGAATTTGTATTTACCTTTGAATAAGACCTCCACGAGTATAGCTCAACTTATTTTCTGAATTTTTTTAGATGTTGAATAGTAACACAAAATGGGATTTTCCATATAACCTTAAAAAATGCAAGACTAAAATGGTGTGCTATATGCAAGGAAGTGACCCATTCTGCACAATAACTCCAATTGAATTATTGAAACAAAACCAATTATCATGCAATATATCATATGTAATCGATGGATCCAAACATGTAAGGAGAAAAAGAAAATGAATATCAATGAAATGGCTACCAAGGTCATGAAAATTATCAAGGATGAAGAGGACATGAGAGATTCAATGGTATATTTGGCAGAGGCTAATATTGAGGTTGAGGTAGAGTCTATTTCTTCACATGTTGGTAGGAGGACCATAAGGAACCCTACTACCCATTAAAATATAGAACCAACTGCCAATTTTGTAATATACATGGCATGGGATATCATTATTTAGAGGATTACCCTAAAATTATTGAAAAAATGATAAATAAAAGAGTTGCAAATTTATTAAACAGTGTGCATAAACATAGGAATGTAATTCATTAAATCTTCATATTGTCACCAAATCCAAGGTTGGGAAATAAAATAGAACACATAGAGAACATAAATATTTTCAATAAGAAATATACAACGCTTGATATCTAGATGTTAATCACCAAGAAAAATAAAAGGAAGAGGCACTCAACTTCTTCAAATACAACTTCGAAAAGTATGCTAATTATCAAAAGGAGATGTCAGTAAGTGCAACATCCTCAAAAAATTCTTAGAATCACTTAAATAAAATAAACTAGTTGGTCAACTGATTGGACTACTAAATATATTAAGAGGATTTAAAGAACAGAGATTCATGACCATCTAAAATCCTTAATCAACAACTCAACCAAGAACAATTTTGTGAGGATCGTGATCCCAAAGTTAACATAGAAATCAACAGTTACATGGTAAACTAGGTCATGGTTTACTTTGGACCACGAGTCAAAGTTTTTCCTATATATACTTAAATAAATTTGGTTAGACCAACACTCCAAAGAGCTACAAATTAGCTTAAGTTGACATATCAACATTTACTAGAGCCAATTGGTACATTAAAGAATACCCAAACTCCTATAATGGGTATCCAAGTATTTTTAGATTTTTACGTCATCAACTCAATAAATGGGACATTAGCGTATCACTTTTTTCATATGACCATGGGGTAGAAAAATTAAAGATTTCATCATGCTCAATAGGAATAGGTTAAAATTGAAAGAAAAAAATAGGAAAATTATCATCCCCTTGGACCTACAATAGGGAACATTAGATTGAAGAATCAGATGAATTAAAAAGAAAACAAATTTATCAGGTCATCCATGAAGATAAAGACAATTTTGAGCCAAATGTTGGAGGTAAAATTATAGTTGGTTTGTCGTTATCAATTAGTGAAAACTCTAATGTAAGATTATGAGTCAAAGGAAAAATAACGTTGGTCCATTGAAGAAATTCCAATCAAGAGGAGTTGACCATTATTTTCATTCAAAACTAGTACTTATTCTATATGAGGAGAAACTTAAACAAAATTTGAATTTGTTCCCTTTAGACCTTAAAGGTAGGTCATGTACGCCTCTAATATATAGTGAAAGGAATTATCTGTTGACTCACATTGATGCTTCTAGTATCCAAGTTGGTTGTGGACCAAGGAAGAATGCAAATTATTTACAGAATTTCAATGGACATGCAATTTGTTGGTGGGACACTCACACCCTCTGAATGGAAACTTGTACAATTGTAGTAATGTATTTCATTTAGCGATTTGAGGGAATAAACTGTTAGCTGATGCAAATATTTTGAAATTTAATTTAGGATATGATCGTATTAGACATATAGAACATTGTGAAAATTAATGGAAATGAAATTGCTATGGGGATGAATAATTTTCCCGCACATGTTCACAACCATACTAGATGAATTACCTAACCAACCTAAGATGTAGAGGGAAATGAAAACAATACTAAAAATTTCAAAGGAAGAGAGAAAATCTAAAAATTAAAGAATAAAGAATATAACATCTCAAGCAATGGCTGACCAAAAATGGTTCGACTTGGAAATTACTCGCCTAACAAGGAGACCACATAATTCATCTACTTAATGAGATAATACCAATACATGTTTGCTAGAGAATATAAATATCTAAATGGACTTGCTAAATAAATTGGTGAGATAAAAATATACCTTATCCAAGGAAAAAATCCAATTAAGTAAAATTCCTTAAAAATTGGCTCATAATTATATGCCCATAGTACACAAAGAAATAGACGGGATGCTAGTGATGAGCTCCATAATTAGGTATAATTGGAAGGGTTAATTGTCACGTTTTTAGACTTATTAGTCTCTTTTTATCACATTTGATTATATTATGGTCATATGTTGCTAGTGTAGATGGTGATTAAGGCTTGTCATTCTTCGAATGCCTAATATTGTTTAAATGAAGGATAATCACAAAGATATTCCAATTTTGTTGAATATTTTCTAATTAAATATTGGCGTACAAAGCAAAGAGAGATTCTAGGATAGTTTTCCACCTACTTAACTCCCAACGGAAGTCAAGGGATCCTCAATATTCCCTCCAACAACTCGAAATCAAAGGCATCCAAGAAAGTGGGAAATCAAGTGCACCAAAGCTCCAATTCTCTTGCAGTCAAAGGGGACACATCACCTAGTTTTTAGGGAGTTATTCATAGCTACCCTTTAGGTTAAATTGGGAAGAGTAAGAGCTCATTAAGATTCGAATTTTGGAGGAAGATAGTAGACTCTTAGCTCTTGTAATAGGTTTTTGTGACTTTCATGACTATGTAATGAGACTATTTTCTGCAATAAGATGAGTATTTAGATTGTCCTTCACTAATATAGTTTTAGAGGGCTAGGCTTGTGGGTTAGGGCCCAATCCATTGGCCTTAGTCTCTCTTCTGTATTAATGCTTATATTTATGCCATTGTAGCTAGTTTTCTTTATGAGTTTTATCTAGTTTGTTTACATTTCAATTTATTGTTTTTAGTTTTCTTCCATTTTATCTTTTTTGTAGTTAGGATTGCATAGATGTTGGTAGAGTAACATATAAACTCATAAAGTTGTGTGTCAAAGCCTCCATCTCTCATCTCTTTCATTGGAGCTTGAGGAGGGCAGACCTTCACAGCATGCCCAAATTTTCTCTTCAGTTTATGATTTCTTGGAAAGAAAAGATAATTTTGTGTAGTATCATGAACATGTTGAGAATATTGAGTTAGATTTATGTTTGAATGCTTAAGTAGGTTTTCTTTTCAAATTAAACTCATATTTTCCATCTTATTTATCATATATTTTTGAATGTTTGTCGCATGAACGGGTAGTTTTATTGCAGGTTCAAGTAGCACAACAGAGGAGAAATTCACCAACTCCCCTAGCTTCATTTCTCACCCTTCATCAACCTTCTTTCAACCAAATCATCTTCAGCCTTTTTTTTGAGATTTTCACCTTCACACAATGAGCAACCCTAAAGGTGCAAGATGGGCTTTGCAAGATGTTGTGAGTTTTGCCAAGGGTTTGGCCACCTTCCATCGATCCAAGTTCACCTTCATTCCACCTCTCTTACACTTTTGCAATCACAATCAATGATCACAAAAATACAAACTTTGTCTCAATGTTTGGTTCATTTGCATACAAATTAATGTTGTTTGGATTGATATGTCCCAACAATGTTTTTAAGGATTGTAGTAAAGGCTTTTAAGAATATATATAAAATATAATGACATTTTTTTTATGATTGGATTGTTTACGCTCTTTTAAAGGACCCTAATAAGTGACTAATATTAATGCTTCAACGATGTATACAAACCCATTCGTATCTCAATTATAAATAAAATTCCACTTTTCTACACCCATCAGGATATTGCTAGGCCATGTTATATGCAAATATGAAATCGAATTTATCTGGAAAAAATAAATTATATTCTCAACTTGAAGGTCATCCATTGCCACCAATTCCTTAGTGACCTTCCATTTCTCAATTCTTAATGCTCTATCCATCAAACACCTATGTTCAGCTCTCTATAGTAACTTGGGTTTGGGTTTGGGACACTTCTAAATTTGTTAGGCCAGGATCAAAGGTACCTTATCCCTCACTATATTTCCATATGTCTAGATCCTCCTCTGCTGTCTAATCATGTATACAAAAAACATCTTTGATTGCTTTTCCCCTAATCCTCGTGTTTTTTTCCATTCAATTTCACATTATATTTTCCGATTTGTGGCCACATAAGAATATTCTATTAAAATCCTATAATTCTCTAGATGGGAACTCTACCCATAGATTTGATAATATAATTGGGTATAGAACCAACTACTTCCATAATTATGGAAGTTATTCGTTCCACTACTAAATCTTTCTCATTATTTATTTCATGGAAAATTGACAATCTTGGATATTTTAAATATTTGGTTGATGCAAATAATTTGTTTTTTGGTAGGGATTATTTCACGATTATGATTGCTGCCACATTCCCCTTGCTAGCTTCCCTCTCTCATAGTTTCCAGTGGCCCATATAAGGCTTCACCTCTTTAATAATTATTTCACAATTTCCATTAAAAATATAATTACAATCATTATGGTTATTTTAAATAATTCATATTTAAAAGCACACATTGGCCATTAACATAATTAATTACAATATATATGGGGATTAAAGGTTGAGGTGTTACACTCAGTTAGAACCATAAAAGTTCATATAAGTAACTAATCAAAACAAAGAACCAAAGAGTAGGCAAAAAATAAGACCGTTAGTAAGGGTTAGCCTTCAAAGACTTCAAAGAGGAAAATGAGGCATCATAAGGAAGATAAGGTTATGATGACATTGAAGCAAATGCTAGTGAGCATAAATGCCTTGGAGAAAGTTGAAGAATATTTCTAAGGGTGAAGGAATATCTCCTCGTAGGGGAGATGAGAGAAATGGAGATCAGGAAGTCATTGAATTCTTCCCTTAGTGTGAGGAGGAAGGTTATGCTAAAATCATTTGTGCATCTAAAAATGGAGAATCCCTTAAGGGCATGGTAATGAGAAAAATGGATTTAAATAATTCATTTCAAGTTTGTAAATGTGTAATTGTATTTTTGAAGACAAAACAATATGGTTGTTGCAATTAAATAAGAAGACATCAGTGAGACTAATGTAATATACAAATTAAACTTTGAAAGAGATGAAAACTATGAACCACTACAACAATGGAAGAGGAAAATGTTGTTCCACTGGTAGTGAAGAAAGAAGCAACAATATTTTTAAGGGATGAAAAAGAAAATGATCATGGAAATTTTGCAAACTTAAAGGTATATTCAAAGATTAAACTATTGAAAGAATTTTTTCAATATAGGGGAATGAGAATATTGCAACTATAATATCATAGAGGAAAATAAATGAAGTGAAGAGGAAATAACCTTGAAGGTTATGTAAGCAAATGGTCATCATGAAGATGTTACCATTGTCAGTTTTCATGCGAAGGTGGAGAATATTATGTCTAAGAGGAGAATGAGAATGATAAAAAGGTGCATATGAAGGATAGACATGAAGATAATGAAATTATCAAAGAAAATGGGCAAGAAATGGAAGATAAGCCAATGCTAAAATTTGTAGATGCAACGATCAATACTACCAAACAGATGGAAAAGGGGTCTATAATTAGGATCCCTTGTTTTATTTGACTATTTATTTGTTTTATGAGTGTATAAATGTAAACACAAATATTAAGTTTGTAAGAGAACATAAGGAAAGACATCATGATGGAGTGCAAATGCTACTAAGTAGCATGAGAAAAGAATAAAATAAAGATGATGAGAGGAATTTGAATTTAAAGAAAGAAAAAGTTGAAGGATAAACTTGTGTTTATGCAAAATTTGTTGAAAATGATGATGTGCATGCCATTGAATGCATGCCCAAGGAAGAGGATGAGGAAGAAAAGATTGCAACTAGCATTCGATCATATTCAATAGTGCATGTCATTGATTTCACAATAGAGGAGGAAGATGCGATGGAATAAAATATTGTAACTACATGTAAATGAGGAAGGTTTTGTTAATTGAAGTTGCAATTGAAAAGATTAAAAACATAAAGTATAATGAAGAGTTGGATACAAATTTGAATTTCATTTGCAACGAAGAAACTTTGTGGAGCCATAAAAGAGTCACTAGAAACATTGTTCAAAATTAAGAGTGATTAAAGGTATTGAGTCTAAGGAAGAAATAAAAGAAACATAAAGAAATTGGGAAGAAAATAAGTAGCATACAAAGCATATAAAAATTGTTAAGAAAGAGAAAAAAATAATTGAAGAAAGAAATAAAAGAAAAGAAATGAAATAATACAGAGAAGAAAATTCTCATTAAAAAATGTTGTGTGTGAAGAAAGAAGAAAAAACAAGATGAAGAAGAAAAAACAAATCTATAAATAGAAAAAATATATATCATAAAAGGAAAAAAAATTATAAAGCAATATAAAGTTGTTCTTCCATTCATGGAAAAGGAAAAAAATGGTATAATTAGAAATATGGAAATATAGACCTTCTTCTTCTTCTTCTTCTTCTTCTTCTTCTTCTTCTTCTTCTTTTTTTTTTTTTTTTTTTTTTTTTTAAATCAGGCGAAAAAAAACACTACTCCTTATGTTAAATAAAAGGTATTACACCATTCTTGAAACTTATTACCCTTATACAGTCAGCTCTTTCCTCTATTATCCATCTGGAAAATCCCATACTAGTTCACTTCTTGTCATCATAAAACTGTTATAGAGAATTACATTTAAACAAAGTGTGTTCAAAATGTGGTTTTTCTTCTTAAGAAGAGCATTTTACATCACGTAAAAAAGTTCTATATGAACCTCAACGTCCTACTTCGATTGCTTCATTCTTCTGCTCTATTTTATGAATAGCTGAAGGTACCTGCATTTACCACCGATCAATGAACATGTGCATTGAAGAAGAACTTACCAGTTTCCTTACCTATACCTCATTTTGAGAGTATATCAGTTGTTCCATTCAGTTCCCTATACAAATGCTCGAAGCTGAGATTTGTGAAAGTCCTTATCAATCGTTTGATGTGCGCCATCCATTTTCTTAGAATAGGTGGGCTGAAATCATTATAGCCCTTCACTCATTCAATGATGATTTTTGCATCTCCATAGATTTTTATCTGGCCTAAACCCAACCATCCGACATCGCTCAACACCCCCCATAAGGCAATAATTTATGCTCTGTCATTTTTTCCTCTACCCCCCTCCCACCAGAAATGGTAACAAACCTCCTTTTCCGAATAAATGACTACACCATATCCACACGGCCTTTTCGCCCTAGCTCCATGAAAGAATCCCAGAGGGAACATTTTCTAGGTTTCCTTGGGTCTTAAAGTTATGTATATTTGATAGTCTGTACATCTACAACTTTGTTGAAATTGGTAATCCTCTTATTGATGTCCTCAGGTGCATCAATTTTCTTCTGTTAAAAAATGATGGCACCGTGTCTTCTCCAAACGATCCATACCACAAAAAGTGATAAATCCCTACATTTCCTATCCTTTGCCCATGCCTGTAGTAGTAAAGTGATCTTAGTACAAGAGCCTTTAGAGGAGATATTATAATAGCCAAGGATACCCTCCCAAATGGTTGTAGTGTATGGATAGTTCAAAAACATGTGATTAATCTCATTACTTCCCCTCCTGCACAAAACACATCCACTCGGGCCCTATACTCCCTTTTTTTTGCTAACATTGTCCCCCTGTAAAAAAAGGGTAGTTGTAGGTATATTTCCTTGACCAACAACCTTCCTTTATTTAATTTTCTAGCCCAACACATCTTATCTTCTTTGTTCAAAAAAGTTATCCCCGCATGACTCAAACCACTGCAATATATCTCCCATTCATTATGTAGGATAGTAGGCAGCCTCAACTCCTCCGCCAACCTCCAAAACAAACTGCCTAAATTCTATGCTCCCATATGTGAAACCTGATTCAGTAGTGAAATATGATTTCTATGTAAATGGTGTAATATCTGCATAGATAAAATGTTACATGCATTCATTCTGGCAATGGCATCCAAGCCTACCTGTACTCTAGTTCCATCCACTACATCCCATCTCACAAAACCCATAAGTAGTTGTACAACCTGATGCATACATTTCCATGTGTAGGAGATATGGGTTTTCCTTTTGGCACCATTAGTAATCTAGTTGGTGAAGAACAACCCATATAGATATTTGGATTAGATGATGCATGGCCAAGGACCATCGCCATCAACAACACACAACATATTTTTAATGAGTAATGCTTTGTTGAATTTGCACATCTCAATAATACCCCATCCACCCAGCTCAAAGGGTCTAGCGATGATGGAGCATTAATGAAATTTATTTTATGCTCAATAGAAGAACCCAATCTTGCACCAGACCATAATTACTTGCTCATAATTTTTTGGATACGATGTGGAGTTTCCTTTGGTGGCATGAATAAATGCATCCAATATATGGAGAGGTTTTGAAGGATAGACTTGAGCATGATGAGTCTGCCTCCCATAGTCATTCACTTATGTGTCCAACAATCTAATTTCTTTTTGAATTTATCAACTAACCAAGTCCGGTACTTATTTTTGTAACCTGAGGGTTTTAACACGAACCCCAAATAAGAAAATCCCTCAGCTAAGGTCCTACTGGAAACCCTTAATAGGACAATCAGTTCCTGAATACTGATATCCCTCTCTCCCTTATTAATTAAGAGGGATTTAGCCACATTCATGAGAAACCCAGGAGCAGACCCAAACTCCTTTATGGTTTCGTGGATGGTTTTCCATTCTTTCATACTAGCCTGACCTCCAAATAATAAATCAATTGTGAACATGAGGTGTGTCACCCATTTTTGTCTACAGACTTTTACCCCCTTGATTATGCCTCTCTCCTTAATATAATTCACTTTCCTGCTAAGTGTGTCGATCACCAGTAGGAACAAAAGAGGCGAAAACACACACCCCTGCCTCAGTCCTCTATATGCCGACAAGAATTCAGACAACATTCCATTGATAATGACAGCAAAGTTAGTTTTCTTGACACACGTCATGATCCATATACAGTTGACAACATTAAGGCCCATTTTAATTAGTATCGTTATGAGGAACTCCCAGTCTATGCAGTCATATGCTTCGCATAAGTCCACCTTCAGGAGACAAGAATGTTGGGTCTGAGAATACATAGAGTGTGTCATCTCTTATGTGATTCCAATTTCTTCTTGAATTTTCCTTCCTTGCATAAATCCAAATTCTTCCCCTGTAATGTAGTTTGTCAGCATAGGCTTTAATCTCCTTGCAATTAATTTTGACATGAATTTATAAACAGAATTTCACAGTGCTATGGGTCTAAAATCATAAAAGGTAACTGGATTCCTCGTCTTCGATATCAAAAAAATGAAGGCTGTGTTAATTTCCCCTGAGATGAACCCCCTAGAGTGTATTTCCTCAGCCACTTTGAGAAGGTCTAGTAACATAAGATCCTTAAATGAGAGAAACAGTTATACCCCTCATCCATCTGGTTGAGGACTTTTTTCCTTCACATATTCCATTAATGTGGCCACCAACTCCTCACTAGAAATATCCCTACCCAAGTTAGCATTGTCCTCAAGGGACATTAATGGACAAACCAGCTCAATAAAAGGTGCTTGATCTGCATACCTGTGAGATTTGGAAGAATTTTTTTTGGCAAAGTGTCTCTCAGCCACCTCCTCTAGGGCCTATTGAGTGGAAAACAAGTTCCCATTCTCATCACTGATACATTTAATGTAATTTTGGTTCTTTATAATAATAAACTTCCTATGGAAATATTTGGTGTTCTTGTCACCGGCCTTAATCCACAAATCCCTACTCTTGTGCCTGATTTCCTACTCCTAGCCCTTTAAGATCTCCCCACTTCTCCCCTCCAGAGCTATGATACTATCTTGATTACCAATGAAAAGTACAATAGATCTGTTTTATGACTTAACTTCTCAATCATACTATCAATCTGAAATAGCTGAATTAATTCCTCTTTCTTATCCGTGATCCATTTTCTGGTCTCAACCTTGAGATTTTGTAAATTCTGCTGAAATTCTATCATAGGGGAGTAAGAATTCTGATAACTGTGTTTGATCCAAATCCTATTAACCAAACCACTGAACTCTTCTGCTTTAAGCCACCATGGGTTAAACTTGAATGGGTGTACCCTCCGAGTCCCCAACCCCTTCCAAGACAGTAAAATTGGGTGATGGTCCGAAATAAGCCATGGAATGATGCTAGAGTTAACCTCCAACAATATTTCCAACAAGTCGTAGCTAAGTAAAAACCTGTCTAGCCTTTTTGAGATGCCTTCCTCCCCCGCCCTTCCATTACTCCAAGTGGGTGCTAAGGTATGTGGGGCGACATCAATCATTGCATAGGCTTCCATCCACCAGGTATTATACGATGTGAGGGGATCTATCCTTGCCCTAGTACCCCAAACCCCATTCGACCCCAGAGAAAAATTCATGTCCACCGCCAAAAGGAGAGAGTTGAGCCCCAACATGCTAGAAGAAATCAACCTTTCCCAAAATTGTTTCCTGCGAGCAACATATGGTGGATAATTTTTTAGGAATTTGATACTCTATCTCATGCCCCTCACATACCAGGAAAGGATAATACCAGCGAACATTTTAAAATCAATTAAATCCAACAATTTGGGGTTCCACATAACCCCCAACTGGCCCGACATGCCAGATGCATCAGAAGCACAAACATGCCAGTCAGGACACACACAAAGCATAACTTTCAAGGCTTTCTCCGACTCCAACATAATTTCTTGAAAGAAAAACATGGTTGGTTGAAACATGTGAACCAGCTCGTGGATTGTGTTGATTTTAGGTTCAGCGCCCAAACCCCTGACATTGAGGGAATGGTAATCGTGAGGGAGCACTAGAAGTAGGCTTGTTCCCTCTAAGAGCCTGATTTTTCCTTGAGTTAGACCATGAAGGCACCTGATCAACACTAAAGCCTCCGAGACAGACCTTATCTGAGACTTGATTATGACCAACATTTTTAATTTTTTTTTATTTGGGCATCTGTTTCTTACGCTGTGAAATAGAGGGTGTATGTTTCTTCATGATCACAGAAGAATCAGGCTTGAAAAAGGACCGCTTGATCACCAATGAATTAAAATCCTCTGAAGCCCACATAATGGCTTCCAGTTCACCATCCGGGGAGACATAATGCAAACTGGGTTGCTCTAGATTATGAGGGGTCAGCAGCTTAGAAGGGGATAACATAGAAACAGGTGCGACATATGCATTAGTCCAGATGACAGAGGACGGGTGGAAATCCGCAACCCTTCCAACAGGGATCTAATCCACATAGCCCAAATAGCCCACGAAACTATCATCTATGACAATATGAATATGACCAAGAAGGGAGGCACTAAGTCCCAAGGTCACCATCACCTGAAAGTAACTGAGGGAAACAAGATGTTAGATGTAACCCCGGCTTTGTTTGAATTAAAATAGGTCAGTAGCTTAGAGGGGGATAACACAGATGCAGGCGCGACATATGGATTTTTTCGGATGATAGAGGATGGGGGGTAGTCTGCAGCCCTTCCAACGGGGATCTGATCCACATAGCCCAACTGGCCCATGAAATTTTCGTCTGCGACAATAAGGATATCACCATGAAGGCAGACATTTTGTCCCGAGGTCGCCATCGACCCATAAGTAACCGAGGGAAACAGGCTATTGGACGCATCAAAATAAAATCAATCTTCACAGGTAATCGTAGTCCTCGCCTATGAGCGTGCCCTATCCACTAACCTCTGCTTACTGGCCGGTTGTGGATCCAATTTAACCTCTCCCATTGAGGAATGTGCAGAGGGGATGAACCCCCCATTCAGTAGCCCCAGATCAATAAAAGGAGGCTCATCCTCATGTAAAATGTTAGAAAGCAGGAGGTTACGCTCAGGAGGAGCTGTCGAGCCTAAGCACACCATTACCCCGACATCAACCATTGGCAGTGAACGGTTCAAGTGCGAGAGGCCCAAATGGGTGCTTGAGGTTAAATCACCCCCAAAAATTGATAAAGGTTGCACTCCAGAAGTCCTACCCTCTGTTATAATTTTGTGGGAAACAATATCGAACCCCCCAACTGGAAACCCCAACCCATCGAAAGTATAATCCACACATTCTGCCCCAAAAATGGACAAGAGACAAATAGTTGGGGTGGCCAACCCAGGTATTTCCCCCAAATTCATCATCTCCCCTATCCAATGGTTACCATTCATCACACAGAGAATGAAATCCGAACTATTTTTATCAAAATTATTTAAGAGATCCAAGGGGATGTTCAAATTACGTGGATAATCGACATGCAGTTGTGGAATGACTGGAGCTAATGTCGAGCGTGACCCCTCTCCTTTAGTATAAGGAGACCTAGCATCACTCCCTTTTATTAGCATGGATGCCCCGACAACTCCAAGCCCCCCATCCAGAACCAGAAGAATGACAAGATGCGTGTAAATTCCCGGTCAGGTGGCACTTAAGGCACCTAAAAGGAATGCCCCAGTAATCTAACAAGAGAGTTACTGTGAATATTTCCCATTTTACCATCAGCTCTTCAAGAAACCCTCTCCCCAAATCCAGATCCATGATGACCCACGCCATTCTCTTGGCCAACTGTATGAAGCTCCCAGCATCACAAAAGTAGAATTTACCAACGGAGTTGGAAATGGCACATTCTTCTTCCTCATTCCATAACTCTAAAGGTAATCCTGGCAGCTTAACCCAGAATAAACTATGTCTCAGGTTGTTAGCCAGAGGGTCAAACACCTCCTGCCACCTTTGCAAGAGCAAGATGCCCCTCCCTTTTACCCACGGCTCAAATAATATTCTCTCAACACTCTTCCCACGAGCGGGTAACTGGGTATTGCGCAGCATACACAACAACCGTTCTTCTTGTGAAAATTTTAATGAACAGGGGAAATGATTTTCCCTCAACACAAGGAGTTCACACAGAGTTGCGGAAATGAATTTAATCAAGACAAAACATTTACGGAAGTTTACACAGAGTTGCGGAACTCACTTAATCCAGACCATACAGTTGCGGAAATAAAATTATAAGATTCCTCTTTTCAATACAGAGTGGTGGAGATTAAAATCACAACTATAGAGGAGAAAATATAATCAACTAATTTTTATCACGGTGAAACAGAGTAAAAACAGAGTGTTGCAGTAAGAAAGATACGTGAAAAAATTCTAGAACAATATCGCGACTAACCAAACTTTATATTATAACTTAAAACATGAAATACATTCACATATGGAGGTTATGGTTCCTTCACCAGTAAAACAAGATTTCTTACTGAGATTTACATTCACCAAGGTTGCGGAGCAACACACAGTAAAACCTGTTTTCACGCACCCACCAAAATTTGCTCCACGATTTTACCCTTCTTATCTTTCCAGAACTTACAAGTAAAATCTAAAGATATATATCTAAGACATTTAATTCATGACAAACACAATTTAATACATAATATGGGTGGACATCATTTTCTAAACATTATAGAAGTTGCATGAGCTAAACAACACTTGCAGATTAAATGTTTGTCCATACTCTTTCATTAACCATGCATTAAATTCTATTTGACTTTTAATTATTTAATATGTTGCCGAATGGGTTTTGTAATCTGCTTAGAACTTGTCCTTCTCTGCAAACACAATCTGAAACCTGCAAAACATTCACTGAAGTATGGCTGCTACAAGAAAATTAAACATGGTGGTTGTGATTAATTTTCCAACACTCCCCCTTAATTGCAACTTCCTTCATTAACCATTCCCAAAAAATCTCTGAGATAAACAAACTTTTCACGTGCCAATGGCTTTTTGAAGATATTTGCAAATTTTTCCTTTGACCTGCAATGCTGCAACACAATTTCACCATTGTTAACTAATTCTCTTATGAAATGATGTTTAGAATCAATGTTCTTTGTCCTCTTCTGAAAAACATAATTCTTTGATAGTGCGATTGTTGAACTGTTATCACAGAAAATTGTGGTTGCTCCATCTTGTTCATGGCATAAATCCCACAACATCCTTCTCATCCAAACTTCTTGGCACGTTGTTGTTGTTGCAGTGACAGACTCAGCTTCTGCTATTGACAATCATATATTATTGGATGCTTCTTGGAAGCCCATGAAATGGCTCTCGAACCCAAATGAAAAACATATTTCTGATGTGCTCTTTCTGTCATCAACACTTCCTACCCATTCACTGTCAGTGTAACCAACCAGCCTAAAATCATCGGTTGCAAAGTACAAAACGCCATACTCCTTTGTCCCATTGACATACTATAAGATTATTTTCACTACTTGCCAATGTGTCTCCTTGGGTGTCTCCATGAACCTTGACACCAAACTCACTGCATACATTATGTCAGGCCTAGTTGCGGTCAAATACATTAGGCTACCCACCATACTTTTGTATAATGTTGGATTGAAATTGTTGCTGCAATCTTCCTTTCTCAACTTCAACCCCATGACTGTTGGAGTTGGTGATGGCTTGTTGTTCTGCATATTAAACCTCTCTAAAATTTCTGCAACATACTTTTCTTGAGAAATAAAAATTCCATTTTATGTTTGCTTCACTTCTATGCCCAAGAAATATCTTAGCAACCCCAAGTCAGTCATTTCAAACTCACTTTTCATGACTGCTTTGAAATCAGCGATGAGGAAATCATCACTCCCTATAAAGATCAAATCATCTACATATAAAACGAAAATAAAAATCTTACCATCATTTTCTTTGATGTAGAGAGTAGGTTCATCATCAGATTTGTCGAAGTCATTTTCCATAAAGTAAGCATCTATCTTGTTATACCATGCACGCGGTGCGTGCTTCAGCCCATAGAGAGCTTCCCGCAACCTACACACCTTGTCTTCTTGGCCTTCTACCTCATAACCAGGAGGTTGTGCAACATACACCTCCTCTTTCAACACTCCATTCAAGAACACTGACTTTATGCCCATTTGATAAACTTTCCATTTTTGTTGCACGACAATCGACAACACTGTACGCACTGTCTCCATCCTCTCGACTGGCGCAAATGTCTCTGCATAATCTATTCCATGTTGCTGCTTGTATCCTTTGACAACTAGCCTTTCTCTATGCCTTTCAATCTTGCCTTCAATTTTTTTCTTCGTCTCATAGACCCACTTCACTCCAATGACTTCTTTCCCTTGCAGAAGGTCCACTAACTCCCATGTGTCATTCTTTTCTATTTCTCCTATTTCTTCATCCATTTTCGCAACCCATTTCTATTCTTTGATTTCATCCTCAAAATGAATTGGGTCATATACATGAAAAAATAATGAAAATAAGGAATTCAGACCAACATTATTATCAACTTAATTTATGAATTTTGGTCTTCTTATTCTTGTAGAATATGGACTTGGTGTTGTGCTTGATGTAGATGGAGTTGCGGATATTTTTGGTGTGCTTGGAGAAGCACTTGCTTGGTTGCGCAACGTTGTCCTATTATTTGTTTGCGGTGTCACTTGGTGACTGATTTGTTGAGCTTGTGTAGGTGGAGGAGGAGTCATTGCTGAGGAATTATTTGTTGCGATCAATTCCTCTTTGTCTTCATGTGACATACATGTCTTCACATTGACTTTCTTCTCTAAAATTCCATCCCATGCTTCCTCTTCTATGAACTGAACATCTCTATTGATTATTACCTTCTTGGTTGATGGATTGTAGAGTTTGTATGCCTTGGATTCATCACTGTATCCAACAAATATACATTTCTCCCCCTTCTTGTCCAAATTCTTCCTCAACTCATCAGGGACATGTGCATAAGCCACACACCCAAACACTCTCATGTGAGTGACACATTGCTTTCTTCCACTCCGTGCCTCTTCAAGAGCTATGTTCATGACACTTTTGGTTGGACACCTATTAATAATATATGTTGCACAAGCGACATCTTCATCCCAATAATCATTTGGCAAATGCTTTGCCTTCAACATACTCCTTGCCGTTTCCATGATGGTCCTATTATTTCTTTCTGTGACACCATTTTGCTAAGGTGTATACCTTTTTGTAAACTTCTTGTGTATTCCATTCTCCTTGCAAAAATGTAGGAAGTCACTTGAGATATATTTGCCACCTCTGTCAGTCCTCAACACTTTGATGTAGTGTCCACTTTGCTTCTCAACAAGAACTTTGTAGCGGCGAAAGTGGTCAAACACTTCACTTTTATGTTTTATGAAGTAGACCCATGTCTTCCTTGTGTAGTCATATATGAAGGTAAAAATGTAATGGATGCCACCAAATGATGGCATTTTCATTGGTCCACATAAATCTGAGTGGAAAATTTCCAAAGGTGCTTTTTCCCTTATTCACTTTCCTGCTGGAAATGATTCTCTATGTTGTTTTCCCAAGATGCATCCTTCACATAGGATGTTTGATTTTTCTATGAGTGGAAATCCCTTCACCATGCATTTCCTATGCAACAAATTCAAACCTCCGAGGTTGAGATGACCAAATCTCAAATTCCATAACCAGTTTTCATCTTTAATTTCTTCTTGAAAGTTTTCTTGTGTGACAGCTGCTACAACACCTTCTTCCTTCAAAATTGATCTTATCTTGAGAGGAAACATTCAATTGTTTGTCATATGAACTTTTGCAATCAACTGTCTACTTGGAGGCTTGTCCAAGATTTTGCATACATCATTCTTGAAAAATATATTGTAGCCCTTTTGCATGAGTTGTTCAATGCTTATGAGGTTATGTTTCAAACCAGGAACAAAGTAAACATCTGACATGAACTTATTATCTCCCTTCTTTGTTATAATGTATACTCTTCCTTTTCCCATTACCGAGACCTTGCTATCAATCCCCAATGTCACTTCATATTTTACATTCTCATCTAAATTGGAAAACATTTCTATGTTTCCTGTCATGTGGTTGCCACACCCTGAATCTAGAAACCATACATATCCTTGTTTTTCTTGTGCTACATTACAAGCTAAAAACATGCTATCATCGTTCTTATTTTCCCTTATGAAATTTGCACTTTGTTTGCTACTTGTGTCATATTTCTTCTTTCTACATTCATTTGCATAATGACCATACTTCTTACAATAATGACATTGAACTTGAGATTTATCATACCTATGACCTTGTGCTTGATTTTGGATTGGGCCTTGACTTGGATTTTGATTTTTGCCCCTTCTACTTGAGCTTGAAGGGCTGCTTCTTCCACCTCTGTGTGGGATTCTTCCTCTTCCTCTGTAATTTGATCTTCCTCGACCTCTACCTTGAACAAAGGAAACTTGTGTATTGAATTCATGCTCCAATGATGAGTTTTTTCCTCTGTTAAATATGTGTTCATGAGACATCAATGTTGCATGAAGCTCTCATCAAGTGATCATGTCCAATTTGAAAAAATGCTCAAAAATGGAACTGCTCAGAATTGGTTGCAATTTGAACAACTGGAAAGGCATCGTCGCTGTGATTCTGGGGCCGTGAACGTGACTCAAATCTGACATCGTATGTGAAAGTTATGAAGGTTTGAAGTCTTCAGTAACCTCCAAAAACTAGTTGACCAAAGTTGACTTTTTTACTTTGGAAAAATTTTAAAAAAGAATATTCCAAGGAATATTTTAGGAATATTCCATAGGGACGAATGATATGCGGACAAGTGTCATTGAATGGTTGGACAGTGGTTTGACTTTATTTGATTTCGGCCAATCTAAGGGTGCCACGTGGCAAGCTCGGAGGCCGCCACATGGCCCCAGGCCAGAGATGTATGGTCGAACAAAATTATTGTGACTCTACAGGTTTTGACCCCGAGTCTATCAGCTGGCAACCCTCAGGTCCGACCGCCCGGGCTATGTGGAAGATCTTAACCATAGTGGTAGCCTTGTTATACTTATGGTTACAATTTAAATTGGGCGAAAAAAAATATAAGGGGCTAGCCCGGATGTCATAGAACCATCGCCCAAGAACCGGGCTCCAATACCTCAAACCATGTCGGTGATGGTTAGGAGACTGCCACATGTGACCGCTCCAAATTTTTTATGCCACGGTTAATCATACATGGTTTGTTTAACGTCTAAACCTGGCAGGTAATGCGGAATGTGACTGCCCATCACAAAACAGTAAATGCCACTATTTAATTTTTGTGGAACCACCGGCGGGTAGGGAAGTGTTATACATGTGACCGCCTTTACCTCACAGTTAATGCTAACAGCAAACGGTTCCGCCCAACTTGGCGCCGGTTCCACCAAATCCAGAAATTTGCCAAATTTAGCACGGTTAACTGCAGTTAGCCCACATTTAGTGGGGTTTTCAAGCGACATTGGGAATAAATTTTATATGGTCATAACTTTCACAATATTGAGCCAAATTGGACATTATGGAGTGTTTGGGACAGGTTGTAGAGCAAACAGAGGTGTTCTTCAGCCATTTTTGCTTCAGGAAAGAGGAAAGGGCCACGAGGGCCATCAGGAAGATGGAGCTGTTTTGGGTTATAATTCACTGTTTGAGGTGAAACAAAAGCCATTTTTAGCTTATTTTTGTCTTCTAAATTCAATTTCACAGCTGGTTTTGATTTTTTAGGCATATTTCTCATTGTATAACCAGTTTGAGCAACTTAATAGAGCAAGGACATGCCCATTGGGAGCCTTGGACCCGACAAAGTATCCCAGGAGGGGTGAACTACCTCATCATGTTGTTGTGTTATGTTATGGTGAAGTTTATCTACTATGTATTTTTAATTTAATATGTTAAACAGTAAATTTAATTAACATTCCCTCACACAAAAAACTCAGAAACCTTATCAAAAACACTTTGTTTAACTTGCAAGACATGGAGAATACTTTGCGCACTTAATTAAATGGAAATGGATACTTTGCATAGCATTACAAATAGTTGCATTTTCAAATCAGATGGTATCAGAGTTCGGGATTCGAGTCTTAGGAGCTATATTTTTACTTTGCATTTGTTCTTGTGCAAATATATAGTTGATTGTTTGCAAGTTTTGATGCTTACTAGGCTTAAACTCAGGAGAGGTGAAGGACACTTGGTTAGTGCACAAAGTAACCCACGACCAAGAAGGGCCAGAGAGCCACCTCCAAGAGCCATAAAATAAGCCTTAAGCATGTCTTCAAGAGAAGGAGAAGCTCCTAAAGATATTGATCCCAAGGAAGAAGAATGGGTATTTCGAAAAGCTTTCCTAGACATGACAGAGATGGTGAGGATACTCTACCAAGAAAAGAATGATAGGCTTGTTGAAGAAGGGTCTAGACACCAGAAATAAGGAGAGGGTTCTTCAGGAGGAAAGAAAAGTGATGACAAGTCAAAGAAAGGACATGGAGGTAATGGTGATCCACCATCCCCATCTTCATCCTCTTCCTCTACATCGTCATCCTCTACTTTAGTGAATCAATCTCATAAGTCTAGAACCTCTGGTAAAAGTCCATTTTTAAATCTTGATGTTAAATTTGAGTTTCCTATGTTTAATGGTGAGTTCAATGCAGAGAAACTTGACAATTGGATAATAAATTTGGAAGTTTATTTGAGGATACCAAACCTTCGTGAAGACTACACCAAGATTCAGTTAGCCTCTTTGAGAATGGAAGGAGCAGCATTGGTATGGTGGAAAGCCAAGACCAAGGATGAAAATAAAAAAACATGGTAAGATCACTTTATCATGGGCTGAATTTATTTCCGCAATTAAGCAGCAATTTTATCCATTAGCTCATTTACAAAAGGCCATCATGAATTGGCAAAGTTTTAGACAACTTAAGGGACAAAGTGTTCAAGATTACACTCAAGAGTTTAGACGAAGGGCTTTATTACTTGGAATTGATTTTCATAGTCAAGATACTTTGTTGAAATATATAGGTGGTTTACACAACTATCTTATACATATTATCCTTATGTTCAATCCTACTAGTCTAGACATGGTTTGTGTCCAAGCAACGCATTTAGAGGCTAGAGGGAAACAATATTTTGATGGGAATGAGGGTAGTGAATTTAATGGCAGAGGGAGAAAAATAAATGCAAACTCTAGGAAAGAAAAAGGAAAATTATTTTGTAAAAACTGTTCCAAAACAAGCCACGATGAAGACCATTGCTGGAAACTTCATCCGGAGCTGAAACCAGAAAAATTTAAAACCAAAGATAAGGCCAAAGAAAAGGGAAAAACGATTGCAACTGCTGAACAAGACTTAGGGTCTAAATCAGGTGATGAAACTAAAAGCGTAGCCATGGTACTAAAGAACATAAAGGGGAAAGAGGTTGCAAAGGAAATAAATCCTAGTTCTAGCACTTTAAACTATCACATAGAAGCTCAAAAGGAAGAGAGGAGGATAGAGTTGTTTCATGTGAGGATAATCTCAAAACACACAAAGATATACACACTATTTGACAGTGGGTCACAAGCGAATCTCATCTCAGAAGACTTAGTCAAGAAGCTGAAACTTGAAACCATTCCACATCCAAAGCCATATCCACTTGCTTGGATTTGCAAGGATGCTAATTTACAACTTTCAAGGAAGTGCATGTTGCACTTCGCCATAACAGCTCATTATGTTGATTTGGTTGAACTAGATGTGGTACCACTTGACATTCAGGTGTGGTGTTGGATAGTCCGTAGTTATATGACAGAAAATTGATCTTCCATTGCCATGAGAACAAGTACCATTTATTCAAGAATGGTAAGGAGTTTATTGTGAGAGCACATCGGAAGAAGCTAGAATCGTCTTTAGTGAATGCAGGGCAGTTGAAAAGGCTTTTCAATGCAAGTCAAATATGACTTTGTTGATGATTAAACAAACATATTTTGTACATAACCATTTTCATGTTATTGCTGATGTAAATGATGAAATGTTTCAGTCTGAAAGCGGGTCATCTTTGGAAGAAGATGACAAGATGTTGCAGAAAGTGTCTTTGGTGTCGATCGGTGCAGTGAACAAAGTGTCAGTGCAAAGTGGTGCAAGAATCTATGAGAAGGAAAAGCATGCAAGAAAAGAAAACACAAAGTTCAGCATGGGTCATTGTTGGTTTTAGAATGGCAGATTGATATGGCGAGAAAACTTGGTTGGGATTCGACACAAGTACATGGCTCATTCGGCAAAAATTCGCCATGAGGACAGTTGACAAGGTGAATCTCAATTTCAGTTTCCTTTGAAGGTAGACCATTGTAAAAATAGTATGTATTCTGCAAATTTTAGTTTTTTTTCTGCAAGTTTCAAAAATTTGCATCATGACTCAGTCAAGGTTAGCAACAGTCGATCAGCGGATTCAAGGAAGAATTTATCTTTTTATGAGAAGTTCAATTTGATGAAATTAGGAAGATTTCAATGGTTCAAGGTTGGAAGAGTGGAGAATCATTCTCCTCATCTTTAATTTATGTAATTTAGAGAGCTTTTGGGGTCCAAAAGCTTCCCATTTGGGAGGTGTGATCAGGTGATCATGTCCACTTTGAAAAAATGCTAAAAAATGGAACTGCTTAGAATTGGTTGCAATCTGAATGACTGGAAAGACCTCATCACTGCGATTATAGCACCGCAAACGAGACTCAAATCCGACGTTGTATGTGAAAGTTATGAAGGTTTGAAGTCTTCAGTAACCAAATTAGTTGACCAGAATTGACTTTTTGACTTTGGAAAAATTTTAAAAAATATATATTCTAGGGAATATTCCCCATAATATTCCACAAAGACGATTGATATGCGGACAAGTGTCATTGGATGGTTGGATAGTGGTTTGACTTTATTTGATTTTGGCCAATCAAAGGGTGCCACGTGGCAAGCCCAGAGGCCGCCACGTGGCACCAGGCCAGAGATGTATGGTCGAATTAAATCATTGTGACTCTACAGGTTTCGACCCTGAGTCTATTGGTTGGCAGCCCTCAGGCTCGACTGCCTGGGCTACGTGGAAGATCTTAACCATAGTGGTAGCCCCGTTATACTTATGGTTACAATTTAAACTGGGCGAAAAAAAATATAAGGGGCTAGCCTGGATGTCAGAGAACCATCACCCAAGAACTGGGCTCTAATACCTCAAACCATGTTGGTGATGGTTAGGAGACTGCTACATGTGACCGCTCCAAAAATTTTATGTCGCGGTTAATCATACTTGGTTTGTTTAACGTCTAAACCTGGTGGTTAACGCGGAATGTGACCGCCCATCACAAAACAATAAATACCACTATTTAATGTTTGCGGAACCGTCGGCGAGTAGGGCGGTGTTATCCATGTGACCGCCTTTACCTCACAGTTAATGTTAACAACGAACGGTTCCGCCCAACTTGGCGTCGGTTCCACCAAATCTGAAAATTTGCCAAATTTAGCGTGGTTAGCTACAGTTAGCCCACATTTAGTGGGGTTTTCAAGTGACATTGGGCAGAAATTTGTTTTGGTCATAACTTTCACAATATTGAGCCAAATTGGACAAAAGTTTAGTCAATTTTGGGTTTATTGAGCATTATGGAGTTTTTTGGATAAGTTTCAGAGTGAACAGAGGTGTTCTTCAGCCATTTGTGCTTCAGGAAAGAGGAAAGGGCCACTAGGGCCATCAGGAAGATGGAGTTGTTTTGGGTTATACTTCACTGTTTGAGGTGAAATAAAAGCCATTTTTAGCTTATTTTTGTCTTCTTAATTCAATTTCACAGCTGGTTTTACTTGTTTAGGCATATTTCTCAATGTATAATCAATTTGAGCAACTTAATAGAGCAAGGACATGCCCATTGGGAACCTTGGACTTGACAGATGTAGCCCAGGAGCGGTGAACTGCCTCATCATGTTGTTGTGTTATGTTATGGTGAAGTTTATATGTTTTGTATTTCTGATTTAATATGTTAAACAGTAAATTTAATTAACATTCCCTCACACATAAGACTCAGAAACCTTATCAAAAACACTTTGTTTAACTTGCAAGACATGGAGAATATTTTGCACATTTAATTAAATGGAAATGGATACTTTGCATAGCATTATAAATAGTTCCATTTTCAGATCAAGCTCATCCACTGAAAATTGTGAAAGATCTTTTGTCTCTTCTATGGCCACAACTATGGCATCAAACCTTGCTAGCAAACTTTTGAGAATTTTCTCAACAATTCTCCTTTTCTCAAGTGTCTCACCATGAGACCTGATTTGGGTAATCAACCCAATTACATGTGTAAAAAATGAGTCTATATTCTCAAACTCTTTCATACAAAAAGTCTCAAAATCTCTTCTCAACATTTGTAATTTTGTTATTTTCACCTTTTCCATGCCTTGGATTTTTGTCTCGAGGGTATCCCATGCTTGCTTGGACTTCATTGCTGCTGCAATCCTTGGGAAGATATTTTCATGAACTGCTTGAAAAATATAGAAGAGTGCTTTGGAGTCCTTCCTGTTGTCCCTCAACAAATCTCTTTCTACTTGTGTCAAAGCATTGTATGTTGTTGCATTTGTTGGTTATGGGAATCCATTCTCCACCAATTCCCAAATGTCTTGTGAAAAAAACAGAGCCTTCATTGTTATATCCCAATAGTCATAATTTTTTTTCAAGCCTGTGGTTGATGATGCCATCTTTACTGTACAAAATAAAAAATTTCTTACTATGTAGATTTTTCTCACTGTGTGAAAACTTTCTCACCCACACTCCTCAAAGCAACTTTTAACTCATCAGTAGATACTTTTTACTGATATTTTTAAACTCGCTATGATACCATGTGGAAATTTTAATGAAAAAGGGAAATGTTTTTCCCTCAACACTAGGAGTTCACACAGAGTTGCTGAAATGAATTTAATCAAGACAACACATTCATTGAAGTTTACACAAAGTTGGAACTCACTTAATCCAAACCATATTAAATTATAAGAGTCATATTTTCAATATAGAGTGGCTGAGATTAAAATCGCAACTATAAAGGAGAAAATATAATCAACTAATTTTACTCACGGTGAAACATAGTAAAAACAGTATCGCGACTAACCAAACTTTATATTATAACTTAAAAAATGAAATACATTCACATATGGAGGCTCTGTCTCCTTCACCAGTAAAACAAGATTTTTTATTAAGATTTACATTACAGTAAAATATGTTTTCACTCACCCACCAAAATTTGCTCCATGATTTTATCCTTCTTGTCTTTCACACTAGACCTTACATATAAAATCTCGACAAATATATCTAAGACATTTAATTCGTGATAAACACAATTTAATACATAATATGGGTGGACACATTACAAAAGACTTACATGTAAAATCTAAACATATATATTTAAGACATCTAATTCGTGATAGACACAATTTAATAAATAATATGGGAACCCATACTCTTTCATTAACCATGCATTATATTCTATTTGAATTTTAATTATTTAATTTATTGCGGAATGAGTTATGTACTCTTCTCACAACTTGTCTAAAACTCAATATGCAACCTTGCAAAAAAATTCATTGAGATATAATTGTTGTGAAAAAATTAAACTTGATAATTATGATTAATCTTCCAAGATTCGTCTAAATAAACTCATTCCAGATGAAATGCAAGAGAGTAAAGTCTTTGCTTCCGCGTCTGATGCCTCTACTTGTGGATATAGCCAACTGTAAAATTCAACTCACATTCACCATTTTGCCAAAGACCACCTTCAGATTCACATAAGTAATCCAGAATGAAACCAGATTCACGAATAGTTTCGGGGGACGATGTTATTGGAGATTCTTCTCCTAAATGGTATCGTGTAATTGTGGTATCCTGTAATTGGATTTTTCCTCCTAAATGATATCGTGAGATTAGATTCACTTTGATTTAAACAAGTAATTTGAAATGGCTTTTTACACTATTCTTAATGATAGCATTTAATAGGATAAGATTTACATTAAATTATATATATAAAAAATAGGATATTAAGATTTATATTAAATTATATATTTAAAAAAAAAACTAAATATTTATAGGATTTTTTTTTAGGTAAAATGATATAAAATGTTTAGTTAAAAAATTAAATAAATTTAAATTTGATTTTTATTAACCAATTTATAACTAAAATATAAGGTAATTCAATTTTATGTATCAAAGTAATTGGTTAAAATTTTAATTATAAATATAGTCAATAATGATTTTGATTATGTTTTTTGAAAAAAAAATTGTTTAATTAATGTTTCTAATTCTTATAATTAAAATTTAATATATTTTTTAAAATAATAATTTTAATATTAAGTTATTAAAATTATTAATGTAATTTTATTTGGTAATATTAATTATATAATCTTATTTTAATTACTTAATTTTATTTATTTTTCTTATTATTTTAAGTAATAAAAATATATATTTTATTTTCATTATTTAAGAAAACTAACCAAAAAAATTATATTAAAGAATTTCTAAATTACAACTTTAATTATATGATTAATATTGTGTCTTCGATTGTTAAAAACATTCACTCTTTCTTTTATTAAATTATATTTAGGATTTAATTTTAAAAACATCTTAATAAGAAATTAATTAAAAAAGTGGTTAATTTCGTAATGATATTTTTAATCATAAATTATATATTTTTAAAAAATAACTAAAATTAAAATTAAAATAAATCATGTTAATTATTTTAATTATATATTAAATTTTCATTTATTTAGTATTTTTTTGTGGGTTGAATTATATTACATTCAGAAACTGAAATTTACATACTGAGATGTATATAGTTTCTCATTGGGAACTTTTCAATATCAAAAAATACATTCTCCTTAAAGAGGAGTCCATAAACTTTCATCATCCGTAAGGACTTCTCCAACCTTACCACTTGTATCTTACATGCAACCAATTATAACCTTCCATGTATCATCCAAAAATCTCAATCCTTATTGGTCTTTGCAAGAGCATCCTTCTCATCCCCTCCTAAGCATTGAAGCTTCTATTTTCACTACTTGTACTATACATTTTGCTTTGTTTTCAATATCTCATGATCATCACCATTATCAATGCAAATTTGTATTTGGCCTTTCTTTTCATTATCCTTGTGATCATCACCATTATCAATGTGATTTTGTACTTGGTCTTTGAATTGAGGATCCACATAAACCCGTTAACAACATCCACATCACCAAATCTCATCTTCAATTCCCCAGTTCAATGTGAATCTAAAGACCATCATTATCAATGCAATTTTGTACTTGGTCTTCCAATTGAGGATCCCCATAAACTTGTTGACAACATCCACATCACTAACTCTGATCTCATCCTCAATTCCCAAGTTCAATGTAAATCTAAGGGCTACTTTCTCGTGGGTCTTGATATCTCTCACGAAGTCAACATCACCGTACCTTGACAAAATAATGAATGACGATCAATACTTCCTTTATCGAATGAAGTATTATCTCAGTTTTGAATTCTCTGCTAAGGATTTTAAGGTATCGAATGAAAATTGCAAGAAATCAAAAAAGTTTCTATGGGAATTTTGTACATCAAATAATTTGATTACTTATATTATGATACTTGCATGAGAGAGGGAATCAAACTTCCATACATTATGGATATGTTCATTATGTTAACATCAATAACTTTTTATTGGTGTGCAAATATATATGTTATCAATCTATTAAGAAGGTTGTTTGTCTTTATTATCAATCCATTTTGGAAAATAGTAGACTCACAAATCTAAGAGATTTAAAATATTGTGGAGCTTTATATCTATAACTAATGTCACAATATAAGAATCATTCGTTGAATTTCTACCACATATTATATTGTAGGTTATAAGAAGATTTCATTTCTCATTATTAAGAAAAATGTGCATATAGCACCATCCTATGTTTGATATGTACAAACAAACTATGAAACTTTCATCATCTTAATATTTCAAATATTATTTTAATTTTAAATCACCAATTTAACACAAACATAGTAAACAACCTAAATCTAATATAACAATTATTATTTCAAATCAAAATTCACTTTTTCAAATTCAACTATTCGAATTTAACAATGATGTAAATCTCTTTCACCTTTACAGAATAATCACTAGTTTTATTTTGTTAGACCCATACTCCTCATCACGAATTACCCATTATCTAGAGTAATTGCTAGTTTTATTTTGTTAGAGCCATAGTCGTCCTCATCATGAATTACCCATTAACCTGCTTCAGTCATTAGCAAAACCATTGGTTAATTTATTCTTAACTAGAGTTGCCACTGCATGACTGAAATAGACCCTGCAGTAATTACAGAGAAGACTTTGTCGGTGAATTCTCTGAGCGCGGTATCGTTGACTTTACAGAACTTGCTTTCCCATCCAGCAGGCTCGATCGCCTCATTACCCAGACCTGGAACCCTGTCCCGAGACGAAGGGTTTCTCGAATCTTTCCAGTCCGCTACATAAGCCGAGACCCTTCTCCTGAATTTGGCCTTGAATTCGCTCCACGCCTGGTATTTATAATGATTTATAACGGCCTCTGAGGATGCTAGGCGAATAGTCTTGTAACCAGGCTTCAGCTCAAAGTGATGTATTACATTCATTACCGAAGGAGAGAGCGCGTCAAGGAGGACTATGGACTTGTGACGCTCCTGAACTTTTTCCCTGCACGTATATCCTTGAGTCACCCCTTTGGGAGGATGGCTTTTCAGATAGGAAGGGCCAAAGTTCCGGCAATTTATAGACACTTGCCCTATTATTGGACCACCATTTGCTGAAGATTTGGAATTCATCATTTGGGTTGTTTTATTCATAAGCAAGAGTCCAAGAGCATTAGAAGTAGAATTGGGCCATAATTGCTTTAACCATGGAGGAGAGAAAACAAATTCATCAATGTCTGTGAACATAACCCAATTGCAGCTATCTCTGGCCTGCAAAGCACAGTGCGCAAATCCGGCTTCCTGTGTTTTAGCCCAAGGCCATGGATGGCGCCACACGTTATAGCCGCTGGCTGCCATAGATTCTACTATTTCCTCCAAATTGTCGTCGCTGTTGTTGTCGTAGATGATGAATTTTTCGACTCCCAAGTGTGAGTGATAAACAAATCCATTCCTTGAGAAATTTCGCTCCATTGAATACCATGGTGCAGACGCATAGCTGCAGCTTTCTCGAATCTTTTTGCAATATGGGAAATATATCATCAGGATAGTAATAGGCTACCGAAGGAAGTTGGAAACGCTTGTTCTTACGAATTGTTGTGAGAGTGACTTTGGCACCAACAAGCGCAGGTCGGACGCGTTTCTCCGGTTGCTTGCATCTGAAAATCTCCTGAGCAGACACCGTCACGGCAGTCTCCACCGTATTGTTGAACAAGCATCGAAGATTTTGGGGCTTAGAGTTGTTGCGCGGCCTTTTATTGATTCCCTTGGCAAATACAATCAATTCATCACTGTGAACAATGGTCTCGTAAACCAGAGAATTCCACTTAACGGGACGACGAGATATACTCTTGGCGGAGAGGGGCAATATGTTCTCGTCAGAGCCAGTAAACGCAATTGTTCTATTACCGTCTGATTTCAACCGGAAATCAACCCAATTGGCATCTCCCAGCGGGCATCTGATGGCCACACGTCCCCTTAAATAATCCATTCCCTTCACTGGTGCGCTAAATTGGTCCGAGAAAACACAATGAAGCGCTGACTTAGGAGCTGGGAATATATCGATAGAATTTAGGGACGTGAGTGGCAATGGCATCTGAATCAGCAACACCACCTCCTCCTCGGCAAGCATAACAACATCTTGTATATATATATTAATGTTTGTGAGATTGGTCCGCGCTACGGTTCCTCCCTCGTGCCTGGCCACTGCCCGGTTGTGCCGGTTGCCACTCACTAAATATTGAGACGCTCTCAGGCTTCCATTTTCGGATGGGGTTCCTGAAAATTCCCCTGCAGAGTACCCTCAAAACAATAAAAATCGAAGACTATAAATAATTTTTCACCAAGAGAACCAGTGTGTTTTAAAGATTTACAGCCTTTGTCAAAGAAAAACGAAATCCTACAAAATATCTTCTGGTGTAAGACAATTTAAAAGAAAAGAGGTAGAAGGAAATATTCACCTTTGTAGACCTGATAAGTTGTCAGGCCCGAAATTATAACGCAGAGGATTAGAATGAAAAGAATCCTGTACGGAGGCATCTTAAACTTGAAAATTGAACTGATCCTTTTAATTTCCTTGCGAAGCATATCTTTTCCTCTTCTTTTTTATTTTAATATGACTCCAACTCACAAGCCCATGAAGCCACCAGGATGATATGCCAAACCAAATCCCACCCCAATATGCAGGCAATGCAGTACACAAGGATACCGATGACCACTACAAAGGGCTTCCGTGTTGCTTAAGCGAAGCATATCAATTGTCCACATACACACAAAACGATCATCTCCCAGAATTAGATGTTTTTGTCAACGGTTTCGTACTTTGATTTGAAGCGCAACTGTTGCGTTGTCTTCATGTGAAAAGCCATTGGAATGCAGTTTCTTTCATGAGAATGGGCATGATTCTATATCTTTGACAGAAAAGAAGTTATCTTATCTTTATTTGATGTCATCGAGGTGGACTGAGAGTTAGGATGATTTATCATTCTATCTCTCATCGTGATAAAAGAAGTTCCAGTACGCTAACAAATCTGGTGAAAAGCTTTGTATAACCAGAGTATCACGACGAAATTGAGTGGGTTGGAGGGACTTATAACAGTAATGATTCGGGTGAAAAGGTTCAGATTTTATTTTATAGGATTCCGGTGAAAAGGTTCAGGTTTTATTTTATTTTTGGGTTAAAGAAGTGAAATTATATAAATTAAAATATTGACATAGATAAATATTAAAACATTATTTTATAGTATATAAAACTTTTATTTTATAATATATTTTATTTATTTTATTAATAAAAATTAATTATAATTTTATTTTAAAATATTATTATTAAAAAAAATATGTAATTTAAACACATAAATTTTAAAAAATATATAACATTAGTATTTATTTTTATTATAAAAAAAAATTAATTTGTAAATAAACTTTGTTAGGAATAAGTTTAAATACAACTATTCAATTATTCAAGTCGGAAAAGGCTATCATTATAATATAAAAGCCATGAGAATCAATGATGTTTCATTGATGGTAACAAATATGCTTGTATATCTTTGAAAGAAAAAAATACTTCAAGTAAGTCAACTTTATCTTTTTGGTCATCTAAGTGGAATGAGAGTTGAGGATGATTTATCATTTTATCTTCAAGTACGCTAACAAATCTGGTGAAAAGCTTTGTATAACCAGAGTATTACTAGAAAATTGAGTGGGTTGGAGGGACTTATAAGAGTAATGATTCCGGTCAAAAGGTTTAGTTTTATTTTTTTTTTGGGTTAAATAAGTGAAATTATATAAATTAAATAAGTGATATGATTGATAAACATAAAAAAAATATTAAAACACTTATTTTATAAAAAATTAAAAAAATTATAAAAGTTAATTGAATTATAATTTTATATCAAATTATTATTATTATTAAAAATAATAATAAATGAGTTAAATAGATATATATTTTAAAAAGTATGTAACACTTTGTTAATTATGAATATTTATTTCTATTATGAAAGCTTTAAGTTTATAAATAGGCTTTGCTGTAATACTATTTATCAATACATTGATTTACTAATATGATATGCTCAAAAAGTCGTAACTCATGTTCATATGAGATTTTTTTAATTAATAAATTTAATTAAAAAGACAAAATGGGCATAATTATTTTTTTACATAAATCTCAACCTTTGATGTGTGTCTATTACTAAGAATATTTTAGAGTATTCCATAGAGGTTAAATCTCTACCAACCACCTAATGATGATGGATAATTACATCCACAAAGGTGTCTATGGAAAATTTTAGGGGCTAATATTAGTAGGTGGACTAATTTTTTATGGTTTTTCCAAAAATAGATTGATAAGCCATGGTATTGGCCTATGGTTTGTAACAAAACCAATTTACAATTAATAATTTCCTATAATAATTTAAAATAAAGCTATAATTTAGTTAATATTTATAAATTTTGAGTTGATAGGTGTAAATGTTGTAAACATTTACATGTAGAGTCAGTTAAAAAATAAAAAAGGTTAAAAGTAATATAGAGCTTAGTGTAGGGTAATTGTTTTAATTACATAATCAAAGAGATGCACAAGAATAAAACCAAATCTCATTGATCAAAGTGCTTCCACAACTAGTGCATTATATGGGCACACATAGACAACCTCTAGGACAATCTAGATTCAAATAATTGCAATCACCAATGCATAACACAAACTACTAAGACACAATTAATGATAGATAGACTCAAATACTAACTACTAGAACATAGCTCATCAACTCTATCTAGACTCACCATTTTGACAGTATTCCAACATTCCCCCCCAATGGAGAAAATGATTTTCAACAATGCCTAGTTGTTGTCTACATATTTCAATGTTTATCTTTCTAAGAGGCTTGGTAAATATGTGAGCTACATTCTCGCTTATATTACAATAGACTAAATGAATCTCATTTGATTGTATTTTTTCCCTTACAAAATGATGTTGGACTTCAATATGTTTTGTTCTAGCACAATAAATTGGATTATTTTCCAGCTTGATGGAACTTTCGTTGTCACATTTGATGTTTGTTGGTCCTCTTTGTTTTTCTCCAACAATTTAAAGCATCCTCCAACTTGTATAATATTTGGAAAAGAATATGTGTATTTGTATGTATTATTAAGTTAGTTTGGTTTTACTAAAAAAAAAGAAAATAAAACCATCTTTTGCATGCCTTATTATGCTAAAATTTCCTAGAAAAGGAAACATGTGATTGCATGCTTAGTTGTGTTAATCATTCCCTTGGGAAGATTCTTTTGGAAGCTATATTCATTTGCATGGGAACAACATTTTTTGTGATTAGATTTCTTTACGTATTTGCATGCATCAAAAGTAATAGATCAAGGGTTACTTATTTTGATAAAATTTATGTAATTAGCATGCATTCTTTTGGAAGCTATATGCATTTGAATGGGAAAAACATTTTTTTTATTAGATTTTTTTATGTATTTGCATGCATCAAAAGTAATAGCTAAAGCATTACTTATTTTGATAAAATTTATGTAATTAGCATGCACAAAGATCGTAATGGATGTATTAGTTTCTTTCCCAGAAATGTTTGACAATTGTAGCTATTTGTCTTGCAAGAATGTGTGCTTATGTAGTATTTTATCACATATGTAGTATTGTTAAAAGAGGCATGTCTGAGTATTTTACTTGCATGTTAGTTAATGTGATTGCTTATAACTATCACATATGTAGTATTGTTAAAGGAAGCATGTCCGGGTATTTTACTTTCATGTCATGAATGTACATGATACATGAATAGATGCAGAAGCGTCACTAGTATAGATTTTTGAATGGGTTGATTAATACTTTATGAATCCTGACCTCAATGTATGCTAAAGACAACAATAGAAGGAAATGACAGTACTTGTGCCATGCATATATTGTGCTTAACATGGTGGCAGGTAAATAATTAATGGTTCATGAGGAGGACTGCTAGTTGCAAGATGTTCTAATGGTCTATTGTAGCTACAACCATGCCACCAAGATATGAAGATTTAAGATTAGTGGGTAAATTCTATTTAAAAGATATTTCCTTGTAAGAATTATAACAATGGTTAAGGGATGATCTCCCTTATAAGCCATTGAGTGGGGGTGAACACCCTCACTAACGTTTAATAATAAAATTAAACTTTTGTTGGTTTTCACCCTACAGGGTCAGAGTATAACTGTGTTCAATGATGTGATTGCTTATTGTGTCAGTTTCATGATGTATATTCATTGCATGATGTGATGTCGATAATGTCAATTATGTGATTAATTAATCTAGCTAAAGGAATAATGAAATGTATGCAAAGTTACATGATACAGTTTATGTTAATATACTACAACAATGGTTATGCAACTTACTATTCCTATACTAAAGTTATTTTATGAACTGATGGACATTCTATCTAATGATTAATGAGGAATATTGAATAGTGATTTGGATAGTTACCTGTGGGTAATTTGTATAAAAATTTTGTAACTCCCTACATTTCCATGTGAGGTTATCGGAGTATGTTACAATGGAATGACCTGGAATTTGAATAATTGGTCATTTGATATTATTGAGATGAGATTTTTTCCATGCATTTGAGAAAAATCAGAAATAAAATTTTGTGTGGATAGCTAAAATTAATTTCTATAACTAGATAACGGTAATGTGAATTTCAATATAGTTTACAAACTATTTTTCAAGAATAATGCGACTTTAAGCTGAAAATGTATACTATGAATTACTTTAATTCATGTGGATGTGTCTTAAAAGATAATTTGAGATTAATATATCATTTTATATGAAAATAAAATTTTAGATAGCTTTTAAATCCTTTGGATGCACTCATCAATAAATTTCACTAATGCATTTAAATCATAACAACACTAATGCATACAAATAATACTCGCATCTATTTCACCCATTTCGAAAATATAAAAAGATTAAAAAAAAAAAGAGAGAGAGAGAATAAGAAGCATATAAAACATATAAAAAATGCAATAAAAAAAATAAAAAATAAAATAACATAGAAAAAGAAACCATCATTAAAAAATGTTGTGTAGAAAATATAAGAAGATTAAAAAAAAGCATATAAAAAATGTAAAAAAACTTTAAAAAAATGGAATAACATTAAAAATTTAAAAATAAAAAAAACAAACATAAAAAAAATCAAATCTATAAATAAAATAATATATGCCATAAAATAAAATAATATATGTGTGTGTTCTTCCGTTCACAACTTTTAGAAATATGAAGAAGAAATGTGGAATGACTAGTTGTAAAGAACAAATATGGAAATTGGAATTACAACTTTACGTCCTTATATAATTAAACTTCAATGGAATCACAACTTCTTCTTCATATAATTATTTCAATTGTTTTTCTAATTTCAAACGTGTTGTATAACGATAGTAATTGAATTTTGCACAACTTATCGCTAAACTTTTACAAGTTCATATAAGTTTATTAGTTTGATGAAATTAATGGAAAAATGGATGACTTTAGAATAATTTATTTTTAGTTCCTGTCATCTGCGGCATGGCAGGGACTATAATAATCATTTTTAGGCTTTGTATTAGTCTCTGCGCAAAAACTAAGTCAACGAATTCAATTTATTATAAAGTTTTCCATTTAATTTTAAAATCACTTTTCCATCTACCAGTGAGCTTCGTGTAATTATTGTTTTAACCAATAGGCAACTTGGAGGTCTTATTTAGCCTCATATCAAGGCAAGACCTATGGAAACTTAGCATAAATCTGAATTGATACAAAGTTTTTCAGTTTTTTCCATTAAGTTTTCAGAGCCATAGACTAATGCTAACATTAATCTCGAGTATAAAATGATAGGCCAAATGTGTTGTGCCAAGAAAGGGCGAGAGTGAATAGGGTTTACAAATGGCTCTTTGCATGGTAGTATTGTAGGTTTACACATGGCTATTTGCATGTCTGTTTGAACGCATTTGTTGGTAGGCATTTTACGGCTTCGGTTTTGTAGGAGTGACAACCATGGCGTATCTTCGGTTAAATTTTGGAGGCTTTTTCGTTGATTTTCAGGTTGGAATCAGGGCTGAACTCCAAGAGAAGGCAAAAGGCAAGGGGTTTCAGGCTTCCAATTCCTGGCTCCTTCAGGCTTCATCTTAGTATGCTCTGCAGGGATGAAAGGTATGTCACTAGTTCAAAAATACCCATCTCTAACAGATGATTTTCCATGTAAATCTCGATCGCCAATAGCCCATTTCCATGCTCTGCCTCCATGACCCACATGATGAGAATCCCCTTGTGTTTTAGCAGTACGAATGGAAGAACTATCTCTGTACATAGATTCTGCATCTGAAGATAAATATGAGCTATTGGAGGTGGAATCACTAGTATAATTAGAAGAACACGATGCTGCATATGAAATTGTAGACTGAAAGGACAAATGAAATTCTTTGTGCTTGGCATATCTGGGTTCGGCTTCATAATTTTCATCATTTAAAACACCGATCTTGAGAGATCTCCCACGCATATATTTCTCATTGTTATTCATCCTTGTTGGCTCCTCATCCCATTGTCTTTCAATTCTGGCAACACGTTTATAACTGGAATTCCTCATGAGTGTGGTATTCTCATGTCGATTATTACTATTATTGTATGCAATCATTCCTCCCTCGTCTTCAGTAGAATTAAAGATTGCATCGAGCATAGAAGATTGGTAGTCACATGAGGTTTCAATCTCATGTCGTTGAATGTGTTTTTTTTTTCAGTTTTTGCAAATATGTGACATAGTAACATCAGGATTGTACAGTAGATTCAAATAGTGGATGCAAAATCAAGAAAATTGTTGAAGGACATGCTGAAATTACGACTCCATTCTTAGGGAAGGAAGAGCCACAAGTGGCGAACATGCAGTGTAAACGTTATTGTTTCCTACTTTATTTTCTCTATGGCATGGAACAAACGTTATAGTGTCCTAATTAATTTTCTCTATGGCGAAGAACAAACACGTGTTAATTAATGTCTTTTTATAGAAAATTAATAATCAAAATTCTACCTTATATTGCGTAATAACAATAATAATCAAAACTTTTAATATAATCATACATTAAACTATTAAAAAAGATGGAATTTATTGTTCCAACACTTTCACCATAGCATTTACACTTTCTATCAGTTAAGTTTGTTTTATATGCTGGTTTAAGCGCTTCTTTATGTATTCTCAAAGGGTTTTTTGTATCATAGGATACACTTGTGTGTGACTTCATACACAACTGAATTTCTATCAATTACCCAAGTATCTTGTATAGTGTGACCAATCTGAAACATTTTAGTTAAAAACTATTATTAACAGAGAAGTAATTGCTGTTTGCTTCAACATTTTTTTGGAGCCAACGAGACTTGAATTGGAGTTAATACCAAAAAATCTTGAAGCTGGATTTATGAATATTCTTAAAACACATAGTGACATCTTGCCTTAACTCAGGATGGTTTTAAATGAATTCCTCCACAATTTTTACATCCCGAGTTAGTTGCATAGCCTCTAGATTTCGACATTAGCAATCTGGATATTCTTGTCATTGCCCTGTTTGGGCTTCTCTTCGGTCCTTTTTTCCACCCGAAACTTAGCATATATATCACCTCTGTAGAATTCCCTCATCCTCAAAACAAGAATGACTGAAAACAGAGACCCAAATAAGATCACAAGAGTCATAACAATAAACGAAAGTTGAAAGCATTCGTGGCCAATGCAAGTAAGCTCGTTTTGAGATGGTGCAGTGGTAGCAACTGTGGAGGATCTTGACAATCCTTGAAGAGAACAATTCTGGAGATGAATACATTGCTTTCTTACTTCTCGATCATATAAGTACCCTGCAACTCTCATAGACAACAAATAATATCCCAAGGGGCTCGCAACTCCTCCAAAATTATAGAGAGTAGCATAATACTTGAGACCAAATAGCTCCAAGATGACATCATATAATACGGGCCATTGAGCACCAAAGCACAGACCAATGATAATGGACGCTACATATAACGGACCTGGAAGAGCGAAGGCTATGAAAATATGCCCAATACAAGCAATAAATAAGACTATGGTAAGCATAAGAGGCCTGGGAAATCTATACTTTTGGAGAAGAATCTCTGATAAAAAACCAGAAACAGCATGCCCAAGAAAATTCCATATACTAATAAGCCCAACAAAGGTACTTATATCCTGGTGGGTGTACCCAAGAGATTTCCCCATCTGGCCCATATTATCAATGGTTGTCAAAGTTGATCCAACCCCACAAACTATGGTTACAAACAGGATTAGCATATTGATACTTACAAGTGCTTGAGGAATTGTAAAGTCGTTTCCTCTTTTGGGCCCTTTGAAGAATTTTACAATTCGGGATTCTCTAGGCATTTCTTTCCTATCAGTCTCTGTGCTGCTCATCTTTCCTTCATTGATCTCAACATGATCTGGAAAATTTTGGGGTTTCACTTTCTCCTCTTCATTTCCAGCTTCAATTTCGAGGGTCTCAGTTAAAATCTGAGAAGAGTACTGCTTCGTTTTGTCTATCTCTGCCTTAATCACCACCAGAGGAAGCAAAAGGAAAATTATGATGATGGAAACTACAATTCTGTAGCCTGCCAGGGAGAATTTCTTTTCTACATTCTCGACCACAATGAGAACCATAAGAAAACCAACCAATCCCAGAGCTATGTAAAGAAAATGGTAGAACTGATTCAACTCATTCTTCTGTTGTGGGAAACCAGCCAAGGAGCAGAATTTTGCATACAAAAACAGAGTCATGAAAGTTGTATGTATCATGCCCATGAAAATCTGGGAAACAATGTTACCAAAGCTATGGACCTATTCCAAGTTCTAATGTAATCACTTTCTATGGCTTTTTGCTGAAAGGATAAAAACCCTATGCCACCACCCCCATTGGTAAAGTTCATATTTTGTTTTTCATTTGGAGTTGCTCATTTTTTCTCGTATGAAATATTTTCTTTTTCGAGAGAAGAACTAGAACCAGAACCAGAGCCAGATTTGTACAGGATATATTTTGGTTGCTCATATGTTGTACCTTAATCGGTTAATTTTTTGGTTTTTTCTTTCTATTTTATAAACTAACAATAAACAACATCATGATTATAACAATGGAGTGTGAATACTTTCTTTCTCATCTTGGATGCGAGATGCCTAGTGTTTTAATCAACGGGGGCAGAACATGGCATGAAGGATATGCACAATCTAGATCTTGATCTCGCCGTGCCAGAACTGCTTCTACATCTGAACTGCTCCTACTCGATTTTGAAGTGCTCGTGCAACTAGTGCCTAATACTTCTTCTCCAACTTTTCGCATGATCCACTTTAAATCTACAGTGTTCTATTGCAGTATTCTATTGTTACAACAGTGCTTTTTGAAGCTTTTGTTCAAAAGAAAACAACACTGGACAAGTTAGCCATCCCATATATATGATTAATCAATGGCAGCTACATAAGCACAAGTATCATATTAGTAGCATTGTATCATACATTATTTAAAGGAATAAATAGAAGCTACTCAAACACAAGTATCATATGAGTAGCAGTAAAACCATGGGAATCACCTTAATTCAAAACCAGGGGCATCACCTAATTCAATGGCAGGGACTTGCTGCTTCACAGCTTCCCTTGTCTAAATAATAATTTATTAAAATAAATGAATATATAATATATTTTGCTTTTTTGCACACTTAATTGCACACATAATAGAAATAATGTACATTCACATCATGATCGACTAGACCTCCTTTCATTCGATCGCTCCATCGGCGAGAGGCATGCCCTGATGGAGCACATCTATTTTTTTTTTTTTTTACTGAGACTTAGTCGTCCTCATCGTGAATTACCAATTCACCTGCTTCTGTCATCAGCCAAGCCTGGTTAATATATTGTGAACTAAGTTGCCACTGCATGACTGAAATGGGCCTTGTAGTAATTATAGAGAAGACTTTGATGGTGAATTCTCTAAGCGTAGTATCATTGACTTGATATAACTTTCTCTCCCATCCAGCAGGCTCAATCGCCTCATTACCCAAACCCGGAGCCCTATCCTAAGACAAAGGGTTCTTCGATTCTTTCCATTCCACCACATAAGCCGATGCCCTTCTCCTGAATTTGGCCTTGAATTCACTCCATGTATGATATTTATAATGATTTATAACGGCCTCTGAGGATGCTAGGCGAATGGTCTCGTAAGAAGGCTTCAGCTCAAAGTGATGTATTACATTTAGTAATGAAGGAGAGAGCGTGTCTAGGAGGACTATGGACTTGTGACGCTACTCAAAATTTTCGTTGCACGTGTATCCTTAAGTCACTGGAGGATGGCTTTAACTTTCATGGAATATGTTGTTCATATTTCATGGTGTTTTAATTAATTGTTTTCAAATTAATTAATTAAATAAAAATTAATATAAATTCTTATCAATTTTGGTATGTGTTATTTGATAACGCATGATATTGTAACAAAAATTATTTATCAGTTAAGAATTTATGTAATAAAGTGGGTTAATCTCCATGGTTAAGAATATTGTTTTATGTTTTTGAAAATGTGTATATGTTTAACTCATTTATTAATTTTTTTTATAATTAAGATAAATTTTATCATATAAACTAAAATAATTATTTGATAACCATATTTAAATTCAATTAATAATCACATAAAAACTTAATACTTACAATATAAAAAGATGCTTCACTATAAATATTCACCTCCTCTTTACTATGGATATTATTAACTTGTAACTACGCTTTGTTATAATACCATGGGTTGATATCATGGCCTATCAATACTACATGCCCAAAAACATAATCACTTTTGAGATATATCTAATCCCTTTATTTTCAATAGTGCTAAATATATTATATACTACTAAATATATATTCTATGGATATTCCATAGAGATTAAATCAAGGTTTTAATCAAATGAAAAATGAGAATATTTTTTTTTGGTAAATAAGACTAACTCTTTTAAGAGATCATATAGTACAAAATGAGGTTACAGTCAAGAGAAGCTAGAAAATGGGAAAGTCGGAAATGATAAAATATCAACCTCAGTCCCAATAAGTAACCAGGAAATAAGCAAAAGAACTAGGAAATGTAACAAGGAAACAAAAGGAGATCGACACTGGGATCTACCCAAAGTGGGTTGAATCCTCCATACGACATTTGTTTCCTTTAGTTTTGTTCACTTTAACCTAGCCAACCTAGTGTAGATGGGCGAGAATCGCTTGGAGATTGTTGTTGACTGCAGGAAGAATCTCCTTATCTGAATCGGAGGAGGAGGACTGAAGAGTGCATTTCTGAGTATTCGAAGAAACCGTGGGTCCCTTAGGGTCAGCCGAGGGCATATCCTTCATCTGTTTTGCAGCCTCCACTTCTGCTTCAATCTCCTCCGCATCCGAGCTGAAGGAATCAATGTCATCCATGGGGGGCGGATCACATGGTTTCTAGATTTTGGATTTTGATTTGTGATTGATTTTCTTATTTTGGGCGAGGAACGTGGTGCAAGAGTTTTGAAGGTGCCCTGTTTGATGGCAGTGGAGACAACGAAAGGCAATGTTCTTATAGTCGAGGGTTTGTGTCCACAGGAAATCACCAATTTTGAGATTGATTTGATCAGGCAAACCTTTACTTATGTCTATTTCAGCACATATTCTGCCATAGGTGTATATTCCTTTCTCCCCCCTAGAAGGGTCTATTGCCATAAAGTGGCCCAAGGTGTTTCCTATTCCTTGGAAGACAGAAAAGTGACATAAATGCATAGGTAAATTTGGAAGCCTGACCCAAATAGGAAGCTTGGTAATGATTTTCGTAGAGGGGTCGAAGTCTGGGAACCAGGGGGTGAGGAATAGCCCTGTTGTTCCCCAAAACCATGGACCCCCAGTTAAGGCCTTTTTATAATCTTCGCTGAAAGAAAACACAACTATGAAGAAACCCTTCAAGAAGAAGATAACCTTGATGTTGTTGGTCCAAGAAAAATGAATCCATTGGTAGAGATCTATTGTGCGAGGCCAAATTCCATTAAATCCGCAAATGATGATGGATTATGCATATATTTGAAGTTGATTTTCAAGCGCTGGATTGGAGATTTCTATGGAGGGGACTTCCTCTAGTTTATCAACCAAAAAAGGGTTGGGAGCCTCAAAGGGTTGAGTAGATTTCTTAGGAGGCTATGTATGGACAACATACTTGTAAGAGAAAGTTGGAGCAGAAGATGGCTGCCCAGCTGCTCCCCCTAGCAGACGACGAGTTAAAAATATAGAAGCATCTCATTCAATATTATAAAATGAGAGGGGAAGAGAATCCTCTAGTTGTTTACCTCCATATAGAAATCTCTGAAGAGCTAAGGGGCATGCGAGAGGTTCGGTACCAGATCTGTTGAGAGTTTTTAATGAAGCATGGATTTTCTCGAGAGGAGAGAGATCTAAATCTGAAAATCAAGGGATGAGGGATCTAGGAAACCCTGGCTTCCAGAGTGCTTCTGAGAGGCCAGATTGACAATCTTGTTTGGATCGTTGCAGTCTGCGTCAACATCTTTTCTTTTGTCGTTTCCCCAGGTGCGAAAGCTGCTCAGACTTGTTAGATCCGAGGTAGCACACTGAATCCCTGAACTTTTGGGGCGCAGGGTCAGCCTAGAGCCCTCAAAGCCTGGATCATAGTCAGAGATTGTGCAGAGGATCTTGGAAGCATTCAGGAATCCATCGGGGTAGGGGGTCCTCCTCATCTGATCTGTGTGGCTGCCGAAGAAAAAAAATGAGAATATTTATATATATAGATGTGAAATTTATATAATATAAATATTATTATTAATAACCAACATAGATCCATCTTAACTAAGGATCTACCAAGCTATGAGAGAAATCAAATCTCTCTAGGTGCAAATCTTTCCTCAAGATTTGCACTAAAAAACTAACATAGATCCATCTTAAGTACGGATCTAAGATGAGTGTAGAGAGATCAAATTTCTTCACATGCAAACTTGTGTAAAATACAATGTGTTATTATTCATCTCTTAAATTATTTGAGTATATGTCAATATTAATTCATATTAAAATGTTTTATGAATAACCAAATTATAAGATTTAAACATCTTACTCACATTTTTTTACTTCTAATTACTTTAGGGCATATTCATTTTTTTCTTTTCTATCATTATTATAGGGGACATTATTTTTTTAATATTTTTATTTTAAAGGAACGAACGGAAAGGCAAACATGCACAGCTCTCATACTGAGTTGTAGGATGAGCCTCTCGGCTCAATAAGTTTGCATCTTTAAATATTTGATCCCTCTTGGTGCTTGGTAGATCTCTTAGCTAAGTTTGCATCTTGAGAGATTTGATCCCTCTTAGAGATTGGTAAATCTCTTAGTTAAGATGGATGTATGTTGGTTTTTAATATGGGAAATATGAGATGCATCATAGGGTAAATGTTTTGATGCTCATCACGCATTTATGTCTATCTAAATTTATCACGATTTAATTTATATGGCGTCCCTAGTTAATAAAAATTTTAAAAACCATGTTCCAAAATAGACATTACACAATATTTCAATTAGGTATACTTATAACTAGAATAAAAAACGATAGGCTTCAATTCATCTTAAGCATGAAAATACTTACTCCATACATTTCACATAGGCTTCAATTCGTCATAAGCTTTAAAATACTTACTCGCCTATCAATTCATCATAAGCATGAAAATACTTACTCCATACATTTCACATTGTCCAGATTTAAGAAACATAAAAAAACATATTTAAATGATAATTATAATTGTTATTAATCATAAAAAGAATTGATATATGAGTCAAACATACATGCATTTAAAAAAATATTTAATAACATTTTTAACTAAGGATATTCAACTCCACTATACCATGAAGATTGTTAACCTGCTTCCTATTTCAACTTAAGGTGGATGAGGATTTATTGGCTTTTATTTTTATTTTATTTTATTTACAATCTAGATTGATTCTCAAGGGAATATGCTCAACATATGCTTCTTCATCTGAATTTTTATCAGTGGATGTAGTGTGTTAGAGAGTTTGTTAAGTTGCATTGACTTAAAAAAAAAAAAAAAAACATAATTTTAGAAAAAAATTCATATATCTTAGTTGTAAAGGATAGAAACCCTTCAACACTTCTATTTTGAAGGGTTAAGTAATATCAAAGTTAATAATAATATTTTTGTTTCAATAGTAAATAATAATGTTTTTGTTGTAATAGTTTTTTTGTTATATATTTATCAATAGTAGATACAAATGAAGCATTTGGTTATATCAAGCACATTAATATTTTTAACGTTGTTGTACTAGTAATACATTTCTTTAAATACCATGGCTTATAAATACCACATGTCCAAAGGACCACAACTCTTTCTATATGATACTTGTTCATGTGACATTTTCTTAATTAATCAATTTAATTAAAAATGCAAAAGAATATAACTACTTTTTGAGATAAGTTTTTGTCTTTAATAGGACTTTTTTGTCTAAAATTTGGCAAGAATATTGAAATCACAATTTTTTTTAGGTAAACTCTGCACGGGAAACTCCAAAAATTTGCATTAAAGACAACTCCTAAATTTTAATCTTTCATTTGTGGTTACTACTAATAATATTTGAGAATATTCTTTGGAGATGAAATCTTTACAATCCACCTAACAAGTATTAATAATTAAATTAAAATTTTAGAAGCCTAATTAGAAAATATAAATATTTATAAAAAAACTACCCGAAGTTGATATATTATTGTCAAAAATAATTAAGTTTTTAAAAATGTCTGCAATATATAAATATTTGGGGAAAATTCCATTGTTTTATATTTTTCCTTTTTTTAATAAAACATGATTTGTTATGGTTTGAGATGTATAAAATCATGATTTTTCATGGTTTGAAATGTTTTTTTAAATATAGGCTTAGTCTAACTTATAGATGAAATGACTTTTTTATTGGAATTTATCAAAATCAAACAATACAATTTCAATATTTTTTGTTATTTAAAATATTTTTGAATACATAAATAGATTAAGAACCCTAGAAAACTTCTTAGATACTCTAATTATACATATTAAATAATTTAAACTAAATTTTTTAAAAATATCATGAAAAATATCATCATGAAAAAAGTCATTTCATCTAGCCATTTCATCTATAATATTGAAAACACTCTTTGCACAGGAATAACATAAAAATGATAATTGAATTACTGTCCACACCAGATTACATACGTACATATAGATGAAGCTAATTCTAATCTTAGAGAGAGAAGTTGAGAGAATCTCTCAACTTCCTCAACAACCCAATCCAAACTAAGTAAGCATAATAATTGAGGCATTATCTCAAACACCCCCCATTAATGCCTACATTACAGAAATAGAGAACACACTAATTTAATACGAACATTTGTCTGCCTTGGTCTTCATTAACATTTGTACCCACTCTGAGATCTCATAGACAACGCTCTTTTCTCCACCATTTTCGAGCTACCATTCAACCCATTTAAAATACATTTGTTTCTGACCAGCAATGTTGAATTTGTAAGATCAAAGATTCTTGACACCTCCGAAGAAGAGTCTCGACACTGAACTATCCTATGGAAATATTTCCATCTGTGAAATAAACCCGAAGAATAAATTTCAACAGTCTATAGGAAAATATTCTAGGTACAGAATATGATCAGCGATCAATCCTACAAAGTGACCTTTACACAAATGAATCTCACACTATAACCTGTAGTTGATGCTCTTGAAGCCTGAAGCACAACAAGACCCATCAACGTATAACAAATTCACACAATCAAATTAGCCAATTGTTCTCTCGGCACCGAAGAACGTCGAGAACGACTAATTTAAATAATGCTAATTTGTTCAATAATTGGTTCTGCACTACACAAATCTCATAACAATAAATATAAGCTTAAACTCCACACTATATTCCAAACACTTGCAAATCACTTTACAAAACATGCTTTAGAAAATTTTAAGAGATGGATCAGGAGGTTCATCCTCACTTGAAGAATCTTCAAATATTGCATCGGGTGAATCGTCTGAAAATGTTGCATAAGCTGATTTTTTCAATTTTCCATTCAAAATATCTCGAGCTCGAATTTTGCAATTGAATGTTGTATGTCCATATTTATGACAATAGAAACATTCAATCTTATTTTTATTCATCCTTCCCTTGGAGTATAGTGCAAGTTCATTATGTGAACTAGCCTCTGTGCCACCTATCCTCTTTTCTTCTGCCATAAGAGCTGCTATCATTTCATCAAGTGATTGATGTGGCATTTGACAGAGTAAACATGACATTATCATATTTTGAAGACAATCTATTTAATAAAATTGCCTTTGCATCATCATCATCTACTTTAAAATTAATTTCTGACAACTGTCTCATCAAAGCTCTTAACTCATTTATGTGTGTTGACAATGATGTCTCACTATTCATTTGGAGTTTAAACAATTGTAACTTTAAGAAAATTTTTGCATTAACAGCTTTTGCCCCAAATACCTTATTCATTTCTTCCCATATTACTGCAGAAGATTTCTTTAAGTCAATAAGATGTAGCTGGGAATCTGCAAGTGATAGTCCAAGGATAGACTTGGCTCTTTCCTCTCTTTTTTCCCATGCAATTAACTGTTGAGCATCTGTAGGTGCTTTTTCTGAGCCTTCTACAATATTCCATAAATTTTTACTCATCATTTGCAACTGAACTTTTACCTTCCAAGTGTAGAAATTAAAGCCATTAAACTTTTCTAATACAATAGGCTCCATGTTGAAAAGAAAAGCTAAATTTAGAACTCTGCAAATCTAAAACAAATTGCAATTTAAACTTAATAAAAAATGAGCTCACGCTGCTTCACGCTGGCAGATTGTCTTCACGCTGGCGGATTGTCTTCCAGAGTCTTTAACCAATTTAAAATGCATAACGATTAAAAATGTAAATTTATTTGAGGCAAACAGAGTCCGCTGAAATCGGACAGATTTGTTAAAAAAAAATTGGCAGCCGTCGGTCGAGAGTTCGATTCCCGCTCGCACACTGACTTCTATTCGTAGCGTCCAGCAATTCGTCCACGCTTGCCGGCAAATGGAGTTTGTGTTCGTTCTTATTGTTGAGATTCAGGCGATGAATGAAGCGGCACCTCGTGCCGTATGGACATGTTCCCGTCGCCGTAAACGCTCGGCAGATCTGCATTACTAATTGAGAAGCCGCATTAGGTATTCAAAGAAGTAGACATTACAGGCGCTCTGATACCATATTGAAAACACTCTTTGCACAGGAATAACATAAAAATGATAATTGAATTACGGTCCACACCAGATTACATACGTACATATAGATGAAGCTAATTCTAATCTTAGAGAGAGAAGTTGAGAGAATCTCTCAACTTCCTCAACAACCCAATCCAAACTAAATAAGCATAATAATTGAGGCATTATCTCAAACATATAAATTAAACTAGGCCTTAAATATATAATTAAATTGTTTTGTAAAAAAAATAATTAATTATTCTATATCAATTTAATAATTCAATATTTTTTAATAACTATATAATTTTAATAATGTTTAACTTTAATTTTGTATATTATTTAAAGCTTGATTTAACTCATTCTATACCAATTTAATAATTCAATATTTTTTAATAAACTATATAATTTTTGTAATGTTTGACTTTAATTTTGTATATTATTTAAAGCTTGTTTTAACTCATTGGTCTTTTCTTGTCGTTTTTTGAAATAATAATTTATAATTCTATATTTTATAAAATTGAAATGTTTTAAAGCTTTAAAAAATTTAAATTTATTTATATATTTAAAAAATAATTTTTAAATAATTAAAATTCATAATTTATTAAAAATTGTATCTAACTTTTTTTAAAATAAAAATATGTAATAATTAAACTATGTCATATATATAGATTAGGTATATCTAAATTAAAAAGAAACATAATTAAATTTAATTGATGATTATTATTATAAAATAATTTATACTATTAGAAATTAGAAATGGTTGGTTGATTATGTTAAAAAACAAGTGGATTTATGATTATTAATTTAAAATAGTTTATACCAATAGAAATGGTTAATTGATTAGGTAAAAAAAAGAAGTTGATTTAAGATTATTATTTTAGAATAGTTATCTTTTAAGGCGTTACTATTTGAAAATAACTCCCCTAGCTGCCAATGTGTCCATGTTTGAGCCATTGGATTAAATGTTACACGATTGAAATGTTTTAGGCCATTAGATCAAGTAAATATTTTTATATATGTTTTTTATAATGTTTTTTTCTTTTTTCTTTTTAATATGTTACATTGAATTTAGATTTTGGTGACTTTTAAGTTAAAATGTTGTTATTAAAAATAAAAGTAAATTAAATAAGAGATTGACATAGTCAAAATACAATAAAAAATAAAAATAATAAAATGTATCTAAATTTTCATACATCCAAATATACATAGTTTTTCTTGTTCTATATTATTTTTGCTACAACTATTTTATTATTCCAAAAATACATGGTTTTTTTTTGTTATATATTGTTTATGTTACAACTATTTTATAATTCATGAGTATTATTTCTTAATATATAAAAACTTAAATTAATAATGAAATTTTTTAAAATATGTGATCTTTTTTAAATTTCCAAGTTATTTTAGAGGAAATGATTTATCGTGAGCAATACTGATGAATGTTCGTAATTCTCATTTCTTAAATAACACTAAATTTACCTTTAAAGGGGTTGGTAACAATTGTTTGTATCAAAGTCAATGATACAAAATAAAGGACACATGGTGAAGAGAAGCTTCCAACCTTACAATAAGCCCTAAAATAGCATAATGTTGAATGTATGGAATCCATTTTCCCTGATACACATGAGAATTGCAATGAAAAATCTTGGAATTTGGAAAATGTCAGGAAGTTTATATCATGTTCCATTCATTTAGATCTGAAGTATATGGAAGAAGAAAAGCAGGACAATGGATACTTATCAAGAATGTATGATTCTTTAGAAGGAAACGACATTGACAAGGCTATGGAGGACCAAATAGCAGAATTAAAAAAGAAGAGGACTCTTCAGAAATGGGTTACTCAAGGATTTTGGAATCTAGATGAGCTACATTATCTCACTGATTCAAGCAAGCGCTCAAAAAAAGATTGACAATAGTGATATAGAGACAGTTTATTCATAAAAAAGAGAAAGCTAGAATTATAACCCGATATAGAGTTATGAGAAGAGAAACATTCCAATTGTAAGGAGGAGTCAAAGTTACATGAGTAGTAGTTCACTCAACATAATTCTGCATCGCTTATTCTAGAGGACAAAGTTCCTATTACCTCATGAATTGAAGAAGGCCCACATGAGAAAATCAGAAGAGATTCCTCAATGTTATTTTCATTTGACATTCAGTCACTCTGCCCTTTTTTTGTCTAGTAGTCTCTTTAATTCTGCCCTTAAATCCAATAACTCATAAAATACTAGACAAAAAACACTTATATATTGCAATCAGTTGAAAAAAAAAAATATCTCTAAAGGGTCACTTGGGGAGGAATCTATTATTTAAAAGATCGGGAAAATAATTTCATTTCAAAACAAAAATGTACTATCACTAGGGAAGGGAGTTATTACATTTAAAATTTGTTCCCATTTTTGTCACTACAGAATATGATTTTTGCTTTTTATTTGATGGGAAAATAAATGATCTTTAAAAGGAACTAAAGTCTTGAATTATGATCCTTAAAGAAGTCGCTAAATTCCCTGATTATGAGCTGGTTTTTTTTCTTACTTTTGAGTCTTCATGATGTTTGATATTTTGACTCAGGTGAAAAGCTCCAAAGAAGTGGAATAAAGAGGAATTATGGAAATATGATTGTAGATAATTTATTAATATAAATTAGCTGAACTGAGATTAATTAATCATCCCCAAGGGTTAAAAAGGGCCCAAATGTCTCTTATCCATAAAATTGACAATTAAGATAAATCTATGCTCTATGTTCAAATGACAAGTGAAGGTGGATTTACATACTTAAGCTTCTTAGTAGTCTCTTATGAAGTACAACATGCCATAGTGATAAGTTTTTATTCCATTAAATAATTATAGTTGTAGAGCAGAGTTAGAGTTCTAGGAGTATTAGAGGAATTCAACATTGCGAATGTGATAGAAGAAAATAATTTCGTGGAAGGGTGAAGTCTGCCCAACTTGGTCATAGAAACCAAGTGCATCCTTCATGGAGAAAAAAAATAAACATGCACATTTCGTCATATAGAGGTCTTGAGTACTTTGGCCAAAATGTCTCATCCATTATGAAAAAACACATCTTACATGCAATTAATAAGAAATAAGTTGTTCCATGTCAATTACCCAATATAGATATTTTGATTTGAGGTCCAGTAAACATAATTCTCCACCCCTTATTCTGAAGGATCAGTTGGAGCCAAGAAAGTTCCTATTACCTTTTCTTTCTTATATGCTCTCCTTTCCTATACCACAACCTTACAGCGTTTCTTTTACAACATGTGGTGCAATTGCTAATTTATGTTATTAGAAATTATTCATTTGTAATTTTAAGATGTGAAATTTTTAAATGAAATTTTATCATTTTATATATCGTATTTTTTTTCAATTATTATTTTCTATTATTTGAAATATATGTTTAAATATATAAATAAGTTAATTTAGTAACTCAAATATATCATTTTGACAATTTTGACAAAAATAAAAAATAAAAAAATTAACAAAATCATATAAGTTAATTTAATAACTCAAATATATCACTTTGACAATTTTAACGAGAAATTAACAAAATCATATGGTTTAAAGAATATTTTAAAACTATATATTGGCATTTGACTTTAATCTCATATATTATTTAACAGAATTCCTATTAAAACACAAATATAAAAAAATATTAAGAAAAAAATATATATATATACACCATAACAATAATTTAAAAATTATAAACTATGAGTCATACTTCCATCAACACGGAAGTTTAGTATATGGTGTCTTAATTAAGCGTGACATTATTTAATGATCGATATGAATTGAATGGACTGGAATACGCAAACATCACATCATCTTGCATCATTATTAAATTGAATAAGGATATTATTAAAATGTATTGTATTGGCAGAGAGGAATCCATCACATTCGCTTACCTCATGTTGAATGCCTTAAAATCTTCGTCAAGATCCATCAATTTAAGTTTTGTATGTTTTAAACTTTATTAACCATTTTTCTCTTTTTTAAATTAATTTAAAAACTAAAATTATATTTATTAAATCATAAATGATTATAAGATAATCTTGATGGGGTGTTATCTCGCGGGCCAGAGCTACATGGAAGTGTGTGTCATTCTCACACGTGTCTTCTTCTCGTGACGACATGGTAGCAGATAGCTACTAGGAGCGTGCTAGATCTGCAATGGGATCGCTGTTTTATGTCCACAGTTATGGCGATGGATTGGTTGAGGTACGAGTTTAGAAAGGAGGTAAGGACAACTCGTCATCCATTTCTTGTTTCTTCTGAGTGGAGTTTTATTTTGATTTTCGCTTTTAGTGGTGGAATTTATGGATCTTCTTTTTGTCTAGATTGTGTTAGGTTTCGCATCATTGTTGTGGTGAGTTTAATTCTATTTGTCTTGGGTTTACAGTGTCAATTATTGTTTTTGGGTCATGAATCTTGTATGCTTGTTTTTTTAATTAGTTCATTTTCGTTTTTTGGGGAAATTTCTCAATTCACTAGTCTATTTGAGTCTTTCATGATATATTCTCAGTCTTTATGGGTAATTGTTGAAGTTCGGGTAATATCGTTGTGTCTTTTCTCTCTCTCTCAGAGGAATTTAGCCTTTGAAGCTCTAGACCTCAAAATTTGTGGTGGGATCGCTGTTTTAAATCCACAGTTATGGTAATGGATTGGTTGAGGTACAAGTTTAGTGTGAAAGGAGGTAAGGACAACTCCTCGTCCCCCATTACTTGTTGCTTCCTAATGGAGTTTCATTTTGATTTTCGCTTTTAATGGTGGAATTTATGGAATTTCTTTCATCTAGATTGTGTTGGGTTCTGCATCATTGTTCTGGTGAGTTTAATTCTATTTTTCTTGGGCTTACACTATGAGTTGTTGTTTCTGGGCCATGAATTTGGTATGCCTATTTTTTTAACTAATTTGTCTGGGTCTTTGAGGGAAATTTCTCAATTCACTTGTTTACCTGAGTCTTTCAAGATATATTCTCAGTGTATATGGGAAATTTTTTATGTTTGGGCAACATCATGGTGTCTTTGCTCTATGTCTCAGATGAATTTAGTGTCTGAAGCTCTAGACCTTAGAATATTTAGTCAATTTCAATTTGGTCGAAGTGTCTTCTCTCCAGCGTTCGCTGGTAGGATTAGGGGTTTCAGGAATTGTTATAGTCTTTGTGTCAAGCATATTTATAAGGAATTGCAACTGGTTCTTTCTCGATTGTGTCACGTTTTTTAGATTTAGTGAGCTTGAGAATTTGTTGGATTTTGCTCCTGTAGTGTGCAATTTGGGGGTGATTTAATTGTCTTCAAGTCTGGAATTTATTGTTATGTGTCTCGTCCTATTTCTAGCTTCAAAGGAAGAAGCTCTTTTAGTCTTTGTCCACAGTGTCCCTTTGTAGGCGTGCTTATCCCTGATAGGTAATGAATGAGTTGTAGGAGGGGTGCATGAGGTAACATAAGGAACAAGGGTTCACCCTTTTTCCTATGACTCCGTTGCTACATTTTTTTATGTTGTTCCTTTGAATATGAGGAGAGAAATCTTATTTTTGGATAATAAAGAAGCAGGGGATCAACTTTATTGCTCAAATTCTAAGTTGGCGGGGGAGGGGGGGACATTAAATGGGTTCCTAATCCTGGTAGATTCAGGAAAAGGTGGGTCCATTTTATGAATTCTTTGGCTTTGCATTAATAAATGGCTACCTTGTTGTGTCTTATTTTTAAAGATAAAGAAGTGGAGAATCGTAATGTTTTCTCCTCTTTGGAGGACATTAAAAGTATGCTCTGCAACTACAGATTTTTTATTAGATAATGTGGAATCTCACTTGAATCGTGGAGAAATATTCCCTGTGAGTGACTCTACCTTTGGTGACCTCACAAATCCCTTAGCTGATAGTACCCAGACACCTGCTCTAATTTTCATTAATAATGACTATAAATGAAGGTTTCCAGTATTTTTGTCATAAATTTTTGCATGTGTCCTTCACGTCTGGTTTAAGTTAGGGTGGTCCTCATCTTATTTTTGTTCTGGAGTATATGGCCTTGGTACGTTTTTCTTTTTATCTTTCTCCACTTCTTTTGGATATCATTGTGGTGAAGTGGCTATTATTGTTGTTCTGGTGTTTCTCTGGAGGGCCTTGAGCCTTGATAGTTGGTTTCTTTACAGCCTGCCTAGTTCAGAGATATGTGGTAATGGGCATCATTGTTATGATGGTGCAATTGTTTCAACGTATTTTGGTAAAATAATGCTTATCGTTCTTATTGTTGAAATGGTTGCAGTGAATTTTGGTGCGACAATACCTCCTTTTAGCTCGCTTACATGTGCATTGCTAGGAATTTTTGGGTTACACATGGTTTCACAAGAGCTTTGAGTAGTTATTCCGTGGGCCATTGGTAGATCACCTCCTTTTGGCACTGAAACTATTGCAATTCCTAGGTTCTCAATGGCACGTTATGCTCTCTGAGGGTTCTTGTGCACCTTATGGATGCTTCTTGTCTGGTTTTCATGGAGTAATGACACTTTTCTAGAAAATTTGATTACAATGGTTTGGACATAGCCTGGATAATTATTTCAAGTTCTTGTTGGATATCTCCTTGCTTGTTCACAACTCTTTGACACATGTTCTGTGGTTTCAGTTATCATGGATCTCTCAGCTTAAATTGGTTCTATGTTTTGGTGGTATAGTTAGTTTGGTTCTATGGTTTGATGGTATAGATAGATTGTTATTTGATTGTAGCTCGATCATTACTTAATAGATGAGCATATTTTTTTCTTTGATGTCTACTTTATATGGGTGATATTGGTCTTATGGGTTCATTTGTATTCCTGAAGGATCTAACAATGATAGTGATGTAATCGTTCTTTTTGATATTGAATACAAAATGCAACAATATATTAAAAAATCGTCTTTCTCAAACTTAAGGAAATAAGTTAACAACCCAAGACCCAAAGACATTTGGGAAGTCTGAAATTCTACCTCTTGTGGACTACTAGTAGATAATTCTAGGTGCCTGGTTTTCCTTGAATAACAATGATGAATAAACCTACGTTCCCTAATAGTATCTAGTGATGGTTGTCCCCACTTATGGTTTGACAATTGACTTATGATAGGTTTTCACATTATTTAAAATTTACACACACACACATATATATATATATACAAAATGTTTTATGTTTTCATTTTTTTGTGGCTTTTTGTTGGTTCTTTTTTTGAAATGAGTTTTATTGGAAATCCAGTAAAAAAAATGTTCAAATGGTATATTTGAGTTATTAAATTTGTATGGACTAAGTGCCATGACCTTTTTTACTTATAATATTTGAGGCATTTAAGAATGCATTTCAAGGAATGAAAAATAGTGATTTCACCAAGAATTAAAGTAAAAACATAGAGCAATTAACCCTCACCTTAGAAGAATATAGATATTGAATTTTAAAAAAAATATTAAGAATAGTACAAAGTCATTAACTCCTTGTAGTAAACTCACATACTTGGTTAAACTATAAAAGAGATATTAATAAAAATACTTAGAAAAATTTATTTTGTACCTAATAACCTTATCAAAGATGGACATAAAGGCCACCCTTACGAAATCAAAGGCCCTACCACTTATGTATGTTCACAACATCTTCTAGGTTCTCACCTAATGTAATGGGATTGGATGGTGTAGCATCATAACTTTGATCTTATCTAACAACCACTTCAAGATCATCTTGGGAATCTATGGTATAAGACCCTCAACTTAATATCAAATATTTTTACAAACTAACTTGAATATCTTGTCCAAGAGTTCTAATTTCTAAAAAATAACTTTGTGTTTTTGTCCTCTCCTCTACCACATATGTAATGAAGGCCTTATTGAGCTAGTAAAGCTCAATGAGCTTAAAAATCTTGGTGTCTATAAACATAAAATACTCAATGTATGCCACCTAGTCCATAAATTTTGTTTCTGATTGGATATTGAAGAGGCACATTATTGTTTAACGAATCCATTGATGAGACCTTGTTCTTAACACACTAAGAAAAATTTCATTAAAATTTCCTTCCAACTTTCATTGCATCCACTCACGACCTCATTATGCACTACGTGGTTTCCCATAAAGGTAGGTTTTAACATTATGTTTGTAGCTTCATCCATGGCATTGTCTATAGGAATTATGCCATTTACCTTGCTCATTTTTCTTCATGGTAAACCAATTGGATTTGTTAGGTATGTTAGATGGAGGACTAAAATTGGAATTGGTTGAAAGTTTTAAATGAAAAGAGTGAATTGGATTAGGTGGAGAGTAGGGGTAGTGGTTTAGCTCTAGGAATATAAATAGTCACATTTACCTTCACCATGGTATCTTCACCAAAAGCACAAGAACTGCTAGAGAAATTCACAACCAAAATAACCATGATAGTGAAACTGTTAGACAACTTATAATCAGAACTAGTAGAAGATGAAACATGGTTAGTAGAGTTTGGATCCTATCAATTCCTAAACCTGAAATATCGTGATTCCTTATTTCCATCAAGCCCATTTTAGCCATAAAAACCTTGAAAACTCTTGAATTAATGATTTTGCATAATGACGATTCGATCATCAATCATAGTTTCTTAACCTGTATGAGACATTGTGATATAGAAAATGAGAGCCAAAGTGATACCTTTGTAAGATAAGTGATTTGTAACACAAAGGGGCCCAAGTAGGATTACATGCAAGGATAGCCTAGGCCCTTGTTTAATTACTAAAGCTAACACCATTGATGAGGAGATCGAATACTTTAATTAAACATGCTTATGATTATGAATTAAAAAATAATTAACTCATCGGTATTATTAAGTAGAAAATTATTTTTAATTAGTGAAAATGTTTAGTCTAATCAATAATAATTTTCCAAATTTTGTTTTATTTTTAGCCACCATTCATCTTTAGATTGTTCAGAATATTTTTAAATTTTCATACCCTCATTCATAAGTGTCATCATATGACCTTATGAAACCATTATTTTTTAAAAACACAATTCAAACCACTATAATAATATATTCAGAATGAACTCAACATATCACTATGAGGAAATTGAATATGAGTAAAGTAAATAATTAACATTACTTTCAAGTATCTAAAATAAACCAATTTAACTTAAAAAAAAATTCAAATTTATATATAAATAAAATATTATAAATGTAAAAATAAAATGTAGTGATACCGCTAAACTTAGAATATTTTCCACCTACACTAGTGATCACAATGGAAATCCTTGTTGAAGTTCAACAAAAAATTTCAGCACCTACACTAGTGTGGGACCAGGAGGTCCAAGCAGCACCTACACTAGTGATCACAATGGAAACCCTTGTTGAATTTCAACAAGAAATTTCAGCACCTACACTAGTGTGGGACCAAGAGGTCCAAGCAACACCTACACTAATGTGGGACCACGGGTCTTAGTAGCACCTACACTGGTGTGGGCTAAATTTGGTGCATGTCTATTTTAGTTATCCCTTAATTAAGTTGGACAATAAAATGTAATCTAATCTCAAAATAACTTGTAATAGTTAACTGAGTGTGATAAACTCGTTTAACTCATGAATTTTGATTTGAGGGTAGTTGGTGAGGCATGCAGAGTAATTCTAGTTGTAACAGAGTTCGAAGTGTACTAGTGCATTCATTAATGCAGGTTGTAATCAGTTTAGCTCAGTTAAGTGAGTTAAACTCAGTTGTTCTAGTTGTAACTGTTTGATACACTAGTGAGAGATAAAGTGAATTAAATATTATTTAATTCACAATCAGTGATCTCACATGCAACTGAGGATTTACTATTATTAGCTGCATGCATGTCAGTTCCAGTGGAGACCCATTTGAGATCTAGGTGAAAGGGATGTTTATTATCAGTTGTAGGATTATTGGATTTCACCCATGCAACCAAACACCCATTGGATTTCCCATAATCCTTGCGCAGTCAAGGAAGGCCAAAATTCTTATTCTTTACGGATTACATTCCACATGAATTACACAAGCAAGGCAGGTTGTTTAGAGCCTGAGAATTGGTTATGTGTTGGTTATTTTTGTTGAGGACAGTGTGAGACAATGTTGTGTAACCAGCGCCAAAAATAGAAGAAAAGAGATATCAACGCCTTAGAAATAGCCACTTCGAGGGGGCAACCTCCAATACATTACATAAATGAACAATTCTCGGATGATACAATTTACAAAACCTCCTCTCTATATATAGGAGTCCATGTGGCCATAATGTAATCCTAGTGGGCCACAATGTAATCCTAACCGACCTAACAATAATAATTTAAGGGCATAATAATAACAAAATGGGGGTTACAAGGGTACAATAATAACAATAAGCGGGTTACACTAATAACAATAAGGGACTATACTAGTAATATAGGGACCTAACATGCCCGTCTCCTTCAAAAAAGTGTTGTCCTCAACGCTTGAGTAGCTCTGGGTGCTTCTGTATAAAATTCTCATCCTCCCATGTAGAATCTTCAGTGGGTAAGTTCTTCCACTTGATGAGATACTCTGAAATTGATCGATTCCGTATTTGTCGAGTTCTTGTTTCCATGACCGCTTCTGGTTCCAATATGATTTTTCCTTCCTCATCAAGTTCTGGCAATATTGTTTGAACTGGAAGATTTTCTCCTATAACCTTCTTTAAGCATGAAACATGGAAAACTGGATGTACTCGCGAAGAAGCAGGAAGCTCCAATTTGTATGCCATAGTACCAATCTTTTTCAACACCTTGTAAGGACCATAGTACTTTGGCGATAATTTATTATCCTTCTTAGCTTGCTTGAGGGACATTTGTTTGTATGGTTGTAGCCGTAAAAATACCCAATCTCCTACATCAAAACTTCTCTCGCTGCGATGTTGATTTTCTTGTTGTTTCATTCGATTTTGTGCCAAATTCAGGTTATCCTTTAAGAGTTGGAGAACTTCTTGCTGATGCTTGATGTGATCTTCCACTGCTTGAACCTTCGAATTTTCCCTTAAAGATGATGTGATCGATGGTGGATGATATCCATAAAGTGCCATAAATGGGGTCATTTTTGCTGGAGTATGGAAGGAAGTGTTATACCACCATTCAGCGAGAGGTAACCACTTGACCCATTGTGTTTTTTTATCAGATACAAAACAACGAAGATATCCTTCCAAAAATTTATTTACTATCTCGGTTTGACCATCAGATTGAGGATGATAAGATGAGCTATGAGCTAATTGAGTACCCAAACAAGAAAATAACTCCGTCCAAAAATTTCCAGTAAAAATGGGATCTCTGTCGCTCACAATAACCCTTGGGCTTCCATGTAGCTTTGAATTCTGTCCATAAATGTAGTAGCAACTGTACTTGCTTTAAATGGATGAGATAATGCACAAAAGTGTGCATACTTGGTAAGTCTATCAACTACCACCATGATGACACTCTTTCCTTCGGACTTAGGTAAACCTGTGATAAAATCCATTGAAATCTCCTCCCAACGTTGACTTGGAATGGATAAGGTTGTAGAAGTCCTGGGGTCTTAATTGTTTCCACTTTATTCTGCTGGAAAACCAAACATTCCGCCACAAACTTTCGAATATCAGATTTAAGGTCATCCCAAAAAAATTCTTTCTTCACCCTGTGGTAAGTTTTTAAAAATCCTGAGTGTCCTCCTAAAGGAGAAGTGTGCAATTCCAGAAGAATCTTTTGTTTTAGTTGAGAATTCTTACAAAGATATAAGCGATCTTTGTACATAAGGAATCATTTTTCCAACTAAATGTATCAGATGTACTAGGATCTTGCTGCAACTTTTGAATGAGTGTCCATACATCTTTGTCCTTCTTCCATTCATCTCTTGCTTCGGTTATCCAATCTGGTTGGATAATAGAAATGGCACAAAGTAATGCTTCCACCTCTTCATTCTTTCTTGAGAGTGCATCTGCAACAACATTAAACTTTCCTTTTTTGTAGATTATTTCAAAGTCATAACCCAACATCTTTGTGACCCATTTTTGCTACTCTTTTGAAGATAGTCTTTGTTCCAAAAAGTGTTTAATACTATCATGATCAGTTTTTACCTTGAAGTGTCTTCCCATTAGGTAAGTTCTTCATTTCTTTAGTGCATGCAGTATTGCTAACATTTATTTCTCATAAATAGGCTTCTGTAAATACTTTCCTTTGATTGGATGACTCTCAAAAGCAATGGGTCTTCCTTCCTGCATTAAAACAACACCAATTCCATTTCCTGAGGCATCACATTCCACAATAAAGGTTTTTGTGAAGTCTGGCGTAGCTAAGACCGGTGCTAGGCACATTGCCTCTTTAAGATGTTCAAAGGCCTTAGTTGCTTCGGGAGTCCATGAAAATGCATCTTTCTTCAATAATGTTGTTAGAGGTGCTGCTATTCTCCCATAATTCTTAACAAACTTGCGATAATACCCTGTTAACCTAAGAAATCCTCGCAACTGCTTTATGGTTGTGGGGACTTTCCATTCCTTAATGGCTTTAATTTTGTTAGGGTCTACCTTAACACCCTCGTGAGATACGATATGACCCAGATATTCCACCTCTTGTACTCCAAAGAAACATTTGGATGTTTTTGCATATAATTGTTTCTCCTGCAATAGTTTGAGCACCTTGTCAACATGTTCAACATGATCCTTCCAAGACCTGCTATAGATTAGTATATCATCAAAAAATAATAGCACAAATTTTCCAAGGAAGGGTTTGAAAATGGAATTCATCAACCCTTGAAATGTAGAAGGTCCATTGGTAAGGCCAAAAGGCATGACCAAAAATTCATAATGACCCTCATGAGTTCGAAACGCTGTTTTTGGAATATCTTCAGTCTTCATTCTAATTTGATGATATCCTGAACGAAGATCCAACTTGGTAAAATAAATTTCTCCATGTAATTCATCCAATAATTCATCAATCACAGGAATGGGAAATTTATCTTTAATGGTGATCTTATTGAGCTCCCTATAATCCAGACACATTCGCCATGATCCATCCTTCTGTGTACCAATACTACAAGAGCAGAGAAAGAACTTTGACTAGGTTGAATTATACCTGCCTCTAACATTTATGCAATAATACGTTCAATTTCGCTCTTTTGGACGTAAGGATATCTATAAGGCCTTATTTTTGGAGGAACACTTCCTGGAATCAAATGAATAGCATGATCATGATCACGAATAGGTGGGAGTCCTTTGGGAGTTTCAAACACCTTGGAATGATTGTCCAAGACTTGTTGGAGATCTGTAGAAATAGATTTTGATGTTGGAACTTCTAGTGAGCATAATTGTGCGATTATGCCTCGTTGTTATTTCTTTAGAAGCTTTGTCATGACATTAGAGCTTATTATCTTTCCCGGCTTCACGGCAATACCCCGTAATTCCACTTCCTTTCCTTCTGAAAAAAATTTCAAGAAAAGTTCTTGAAAATTAAAAGCTACGGTCCCCAAAGATTGTAACCATTGTACTCCTAGTACAACATCAACACCTCCCATAGGAATGGAAAGCATTGGACTATTCAATACATATTCCCCCATGGTTAGCTTGATATTATGGAATTTTCTAGAGCATTTTATAGTTCCTCCATTTGCAACCATCACTTGACATTCTGGTGCTGGGTATAGGAAACAATTTAATTCCTTGGCTACCTTACAATGAATAAAATTATGGGTGCTACCTGAATCAATCAACACTATTACCTTTTTCTTCTTGATATGCCCTTCTATCTTGAGAGTTTGAGGAGTGGTAATTCCTGCCAATGCATTACACAATATGGTCGAACTCATTTCTTCCTCTTCTAGAGCTAGTTCCTGGTGTATATCCTCTTCTTGTTCATTTTCTTCTTCCTCTTCACAATCTATGTAAAATAATTTCTTCTCAGCACACTTATGACCTTTAGTGTATTTGCTATCACAACTATAGCAAAGCCCTTTTGCTCTTTTTTCTTCCAACTGTTGTGGTGTCAACCTTGTAGGTTGTGGAAATTTAGGCGTAGCAACACTTCCTTCTTTATAGAATTGAGTGGTAGGCTTCCTTGTCGCCATTATTTTACATTCAACTTTTCTTGCCAACCTGAATGCCTTCTCCAATGAATCCAGTTCCAAAACACGAACTTCATGTTGGATGTTATCCTTTAAAGTGCATATGAAGAGATCGATCCTGTGTTCCTCTGGAATATCAGTTACCCTTATATTCAATTTTTGGAAGTCCTCAATGTGCTGCCCCACTAAACCCTTTTGTTTGAGATTTATCAATTGGCTAAAGAAGGTGTTGCTCTTTGTATCCTCATAATGTGCTATCATTTCCTCCGTAAAAAATTGACCAAGTGACAATTTTTTTACGGGAGCAAAGCCATCGATACCATACAAATGTATTTTGTTCTAAATGTAAAGTTGCAATGCGTACCTTTTGTGTGTTTGCACGTTATGGAGATCAAAATATTGCTCCATCTGTAGTATCCATGTTACAGGATCCTTTCCATCAAACTTCCTCATATCCATTTTTTGAATATGGTGGTTCTTCCCGCCAACATTAGAGTTTATGAAATCATGATTAACATTTATTTTGTTCTCATCATGAGGTTCTTCTACTATCTTTTCACCATTAGGAAACATTTCTTGTATCAACTTTGTCAAACCTTCGATGTCTGCTTTTAGATCATTCATCATGTTTTCCATGTTGTCTTTCATGTCCGCTTCCATGCCATCCATCTTAGCTTCCACACATTTCTTCAAACCGTCCATATTTGCTTCCACGCCTTTCTTCAAAAATTCGATTTCATTTTTTGTTACTCTTTGCGAGAGTGAAATTTGTTGCACTTGCTCTTGTAATTTTGATAGATCATGTTGCAATTATTCATCTTCATGAGTCATAGTAGAGCCTTCTGAAGGCCTAATGGGTGTTGAATTATTTTTACGGGGCATATTTTAGAACCCAATACTGATATCTATTCTACAATATGCCCTTAGAATCAATTCAAATTTATTCTTCAAACAAGACTTATGCAATTCGGGAAAAAAATACACACCTTTTTCTTGCTTCCGAGGAGCTAAATATTGAAATTGGAATATCTCTGTGATTGCAGCACTTAAATATTTGAATTTAGGTACCAAAGTAGCCCTCTGAAGTATCTTTCGAATGCCACAGGTTTGACCTGATTTGGATTCTCCAAGACAAAGTTGTGTCCAATCTCCCACAATGACCTAATTATGGACTGGTTCAGTAGAGCGAAATTGTACGACTTGCCACGTGTCACTGTTTCATCCTTAGCCTTTGAAATTGATAGCCAAGAAACTAAATTCCATGTTCTTGTGACCAATTTTTACGGCACTCCAATCCGATTCTCAGAGAGAGAGAGTTATTGAACTTTTCCCACGATCACCTCTTTGAGATGAAATTCGGGAGCCTGAAAAAACACTACCTTCCACAGATCATATCTCCAAAAATATTGTGAACCAAGCTCTGACATTTTTTGATAAGTTTCCTCAGGATTTTAGCTTCACAACCTAAAAATTTCAAATTCTGAACCTTCATAGAAGAAAAATGACAGCGCAAATGCCACGATGACCTGTTTAGGAGCCTGAAAAAAGACCTAACTTCCACAGATCATATCTCCAAAAATATTGTGAACCAAGCTCTGAATTTTTTAGACTATCTTGCGCAGGATTTCAGCTTTGCACCCTAAAAATGTTTTCTTCTTAAACTTCGTAGAAAAACAGTTATAGCGAAAATTCCACGATGACTTGTTTGGAGCAGCGAAACCCTAGAATTCAAAGCTCTGATACCAAATGTTGTGTAACTAGCTCCAAAAATAGAAGAAAAGAGATATCAACGCCTTAGAAATAGCCACTTCAAGGGGGAAACCTCCAATAAATTACATAAATGAACAATTCTTGGATGATACAATTTAAAAAACCTCCTTTCTATATATAGGAGTCCATGTGGCCATAATGTAATCCTAGTGGGCCACAATGTAATCCTAGCCGACCTAACAATAATAATTTAAGGGCACAATAATAAAAAAATGAGGGTTACAAGGGTACAATAATAACAATAAGGGGGTTACACTAATAACAATAAGGGACTATACTACTAATATAGGGACCTAACAGACAATTAGCTGAGTATAGGAGGGCTCTTGTGAGAAGAGTTGTATGCAATTGTTTTATGTATCCATGTTGAATATACAATAGAAGATAGTGGGGTTTTGAGCAGCAAGCTTTCCCTGTGAAATTATCTGTATTGTGGTTTGATTGATTCTTCCTTGCTTCATGTGAATGGCAATTTTGTTTTTAATTCCACAATTGATTTGTAGAAATGATTCAGTATCTATCTTTAGCACATTGTTAGATCGGATTGAATCCATGATATACATGCTTGTTGTATAATTTCTACGTGGTATCAAAGCACAGGAAATCACAATAGTGAAGGAGGAGTTGGGTTTGTGACTGAATAGAATTCAAATTTGCAAAAAGACTTTCTTGGTGCTACCGCTGATTCAGGATCGAAATGTCTTACAATGACTTGATATTGGAGTATGCACTCGAGGGAATCTCTAACTATATTTCTTGGAAGGACATGATGGAGGCAGTACTCGAAGATAATGGCTTGAAGGAATTCATTGACAATGATGTTCCTAAGCCCTTTGTGACAGATGTTGCAAATCTTGGTGCACGGAACAATAAAGTGGCAAAGGCGAGGAGGATCTTAATGGAGGGAGTACGAGACCACATTGTCTCAAGTTTCCATGGGAAAGACACACCATATGAAATGTGGAAGGCTTTGACATATATATTTCAGAGCAGCAATGACTATAGGAAATTGGCACTGAAAGATAAACTCAAGATGATCAAGATGGAGAAAGGTGACTCCATGCCAAAATATTTAACAAAGTTTGTCCAATGTCGGGATGAACTGGGGAGCATTAGAATTACTGTCGTGGATGATGATTTGGTGAGTCTAGCTCTTCTAGGACTTCCCAAGAGTTGGCATAGTTATCAAGACTCTGTCAATGGAAGGGAAAAGCTTTCAGATTGAGAACGACTGTGGTCGGATTTGGTGTAGGAGGAGTTCATACAAAATACCAGAGATGGATCTTCATCTAATAATGAAGATGAAGAAGACTATGCTTTGGCTGCCAAAGTGAAGAAGGGAAAAGGAAAGAAGTTCTATTCCAAATCCGAGTCCAAATATGGTAAGAAGCGCGACATGTCCAAAGTGAAGTGTTTTCACTATCACAAGCATGGGCATTATGCTACTAACTGTCCACAAAAGAATAAGAAAAAGAAGGCTTCAGGATCTGCAGCTGGTGAGGCTTTGGCCTCGCAATTTGAGCTTGACTTCACGCTCATTTCATGCATTGTGTCAAGTGCAATGGGATCGGTGTGGTATTTGGATAGTGGTGCATCATTTCACATGACAGGAGACAAGGAACTTTTCAGTAGCTTGGAGGAGAACACTACAAGGAAAAGACCCTCTAGTGGAGGTTATAAAGGAGGTTTTTAGTGTTATAAAATTGGCCAAAATTGTCAAAAAAACATTTTCTACAACATCCGTTTACGGTTACATAGGTTTTGGATGAGATTTTAACATAAATTCAACACAACTAAAAAAAATGGGTGGCCAGAGGTTATTATGGATGTTTTTTTCATCGGTGCACTACTAAGGTGTCAACGCACCGGTGCATGTGTTCTAGAAGGTGGCCCGGTGTGATCGAAGGTGCATGCACCAGGCCATCAAGGTATAAAACCACATTGGGCACAGTGTTGGTGATACAATGCACAGGGTTGTTCTAATTGGTCTTGTGATTTGTGCTGTGCACATAGGTCGTCTCAACGCACTAGTACGTAGACTTATAGAAACACACTGATGCGTAGTATCAGACAAATGCACCGACTGTTTTAATTCGTATTGGTATTTGTGCGGTGCCCATAGGTCGTACAAATGCACCGGTGCGTAGTCTCACATAAATGCACCAGTGCTCAGTATCGCACAAACACATCGAGATTTATAATTGGTATTGGTATTTGTGCGGTGCCCATAGGTTGTGCAAATGCACCGGTGCGTAGTCTCACATAAACGCATCGGTGCATAGTATTGCACAAACACACCGAGATTTATAATTGGAATTTGGTATTTTTGCGGTGCCTATAGGTTGTAGAAATGCACCGGTGTGCTGTATCATACAAACGCACCAGTGTACAGTAAATGACACACTCCAGTGTTCATTTTGTATTTTTTAGAAACATCGACCTGTGATAGTGCAATTATTGTGATTTTTTACAATTCATTATTCATCAAAAGACGACACAGATATATCTTATAATAGTATTCATATGAATTAAATTTTTATTAGTGCATTTGAATGTGATGTGTGGATTAATTTGTTATATCATATCATCAAATTTCACATCTCTTCATTATAATATTTAATCATCCACAAATTTAATCAATGGTGTTACATTTCACAGCGACAATGGAGAACACAATAGAATAAATTAAAACATATATATATATATATATATATATATATATATATATATAAGACAATCTTTGTCATACATGGGACAATTATTGGTATCCCTTTGTCTTTCAATTGGGACACTATGTCCATTACATTAAACAAAATGTCTGATTTCACAGACAAATATTTCAAAAAATACAACACTTGCTTTGATATCCAAACATAGGGATCATCACTCTTCGCTTGAACTGCTGTCACTGCTAGAGCTACTTCCATGACTTGGGTTATTTTCAGGAGTGTTTTGTTCACAGTGTTGATTGTTTTTTTTCTTCAACTTCCATCTACAAACATACAAATAAATTGTAATGAGTGTATATACATTGGTGATAATAGTGAAAATTGCAATATTAAATAATATACATCAAGGTAAATCGAAAAGAAATGACGTACCATAGCAACAATTGACTCATGAACTATACACATTCTTTCAAAACCATGTAGTATGCCATCTTTCAAGGTTCCATCTGTTGGCATGGTTTCATACTTTGTTTTCTGCAAGTTTTATACCCCATAAAAAATCATATATTTAATATAGAAGTTTTTTTTGTTCTATTAATTATAGATAGAGCTAAGTAAAACAAGATCGATAGATGCTTACAAATTCCACAATTAATTTCTGATATGCCAACATATACTCACAACCCATATTTTACCCAATATCAATCAATTCGTCTGATGGTTCTTCTTTGTATGTTAGCACCTGTTTGAAGACATTCAATGATGATTTTTGTAAAACAACTTAAAAAATACAAAAATGAAATCTAGTTAAGTTGTTATAAGGAAGTAACAATTACTCACAAACTTAGATATCAACCATTTTCTTCCTTGTTGTCATGTTTTATGTGCTGAATGAGTTCCATTTTCTTTTCTTTTCTGCAAGAAAATACTTGAAAATTAATATTTAATGCTAAATTGTTTATTTATTGTACCTAATGATCAAAAAATTTAATGATTACATGTTACGTTTGAAGCACGTTGTTGTTGAGATGGCTCCTCCTACGATGCAACTTTGTCCATTTCTTTGACCATCTCCTTGTACACCTTTTTGGACATTCCTACTAGCATATTTCTGATATTAGCTCGTTCATCTTTTGAGATTTTCATAATCTTCCTGAAAATGTAATATGACAATAAATTATTTAATTTTTTTATTGATGTATGAAAAGTAATTATAACAAAAGTGATATTTATAAATAATTATAGACAAACATTTAAAGGAATATTACTTTTTCATTCCTTCTTCTTTTTTGTTGTACGTTTTTGCTATTAAAAGTCTGACATTTCTCATTAACCAATTCTATGGATACTCTTCCTGTAGTTTAGATAAAATTTTGTTCTTGGAATCATTGGATTGATTTTTGTATTGTAAGTGGAAATAACGTCTATACATTCATTCCACTAGATCCCTCAAAGTTTTGTAAAAGTTTTTCCCCCTTTCGTTAACCTCCAGCACCACTCCAGATGAGCTGAGGAGCAATTCATTTTCATTTGCATGTTCTATTTTTTTTCTTTCCTTAGAACAACATTCCTTTTCTGAGTTGTTGGTCCCTGCGGAACATTAAACAGATGTGAATCAATAGATTGTTTGACACATGTTATCTAATAATTTTAAGTATATTATTAATGAAAATTAAAAAAAAACTCATATTGGATCAATAGTATTTTTTCATTCACTTGATTCATCCTTTTGCAATTTTTCCATCAAGCTTTTACGCTTTTCTGGTCTTAAATCAGAAATAATCTTATCGAGCTTCATCATTTTGTGGCTCTGCATGATACACAGTAAACAATACATATTAGTTAAACTTAAATATAGTTCAAAAATAATATTTTTTGTAAATAATTTACAAAGAACTTGCTTTTTTTTCTTTTCTTGAAGTGTTATCAGTATTTTTGTTACCTGATCTCTTTTCAGCCATTTCTTTATCAATATGAAACATGTACCATATCATTCATTAATATATTTTATAAATAAATTGTCAAATTTTCAGGTAAAAAAAAAATTCTCAAGAAACCGGTGCGCCATTCATGGTATACGCACCGACATCGGTGTGTGGGGGTCTTATGAACACACCGCCAAAATAGTATAACAGACCGTATGGTCCTCTATGTCAATAACAAGCCGTAGTGCGTTACATGTTAATTGTCGCACCGATTAACACAGACAAAATAATAAAAATCGTCCAGTGTTAGTTTTTTTAACATAAACGCCCCGCGCAAACAAGGGACCACCATACGGTGCTCTTTGTTAACTAGGAGACCTAGTGTGGTGTGCTATATGTTATATGGTGCACCGGTTAACACCATAAAACATTTTTTTGCGAAACAGCACGTGCACGGTGCACCATAATGAAATAGCGCACCGGTGCTCTATTTTACATATGGTGCACTGATTACAAAAAATTGTTTTTAAATTTTTTATCACACTGTACTTTCACGGTCCACTGGGATAATCTAGTGCACCAGTGCGCTATGTTACGCTGGGTGCAACGAAAAAAAAAATTTCTTTTTTTCAAAAATTCACGCAAGAGCCGACACAGATTGGGATCCGACTGTGCAAGTCATCCCATGGGTTGGATGTCATAGACCTATATATCACAATACAAACCCTATAAATCTAAAATGAAAAGCCCTAATTCTGAAATCACAGAAATAGGGAGAAGAAAAGGCAGAAACAAAAAGAATGAAGGTTTCAGGGTAAAAATGGATTTTTTTTTTTTTTTTTTTTTATTTTTTTTATTTTATTTTTTTTTTTTTTTTATTTTTTTTTTTTTTTTTTTTTTCGGAAAATGAAAAACAAATTGAAATTATTTTCTTACTGCGTAAAAATAACTGCAGAAAAAGTAAAAAAGCAATAAAATTTGATCAGGAGATCATTTGAAATTATATGCTATAGGGTTTGGATCACTAGAGGTTCGGAATTCTGATTGTATGAATACTTCTATTTGAACGTATTTGGTTGCTCCACAGTGATCTTGTGCTCTCTTGCTCCAGGTATGTCTCCTGCAAATCTCTGGCTGAATTTTTTTTGCAAAAATAGTGAAATAATGAAAAGTGTTTAGTATTTAAAGAATTGTTTTATGAAAATTTTTTGTCGCCCATTTTTCAATTTACCTCTCTTTTTTCACTTAAAGAAAATAGAGTTGTGTTTTTTTTATTTGTGGTTATTCGTCATCGATGCGTCACTATATAGCACCACACCGGTGCGTCCGTTGATAACACGGCACCGGTGCGCAGTAACTAAAACGCACCGGTGTGGTTATATGTACATTAGCACCGATTACAAGAAGTCCATTTTTAAGGCACCAAAATTACTTTTAAGTGTGTACACCAAAATTTATTGTTGATTTTGCTCAAATGCAAGGAGAAAATATCATAATTATATCGAATAGACAATTCTTCAAAATCCAGCTCGTTCCATAATATTTCTCAAATTCCATCGCAGATTTCTCCCTATCTATCTCGAGACGTAATATTTACTTCAAATTTTATTTATATTTTCATTATCTAATTGAATTTATGTTTTTTATCCATGTCAATCATGCACATATTAATTAAATTTATAATGTATACCAATTTTCAGGTTGATGTAGATTCATAATGAAGTTTAGATGCACAAAATACTCAAACAGATCCAAAACGTCGGAAGCTCTTATCAGGAGCAGCATACCGCAAGGCGCATTTGGTTGATGAAAATGGACAACCTCTTCACCCTGCCAATTGTAACAATATTGCATCTTCTAGCCACAATCCTGGGACATGGTAATAATTATAATTGTTTGGTATATCGATTAATGTAATTATTTCAACGTCAAACCAATTAATCATGCAATATTGTCAACATGCTTACTAATTGATATCATATATTTTGTACTAATCATGTTCAAATAATTTTTTTTTAAATTATTAGGATTCTAGTGATGATGAGCAACGTACCTACCATCTTCCGTTGCACCCCACGAAAATTTCAAATCGAGAGAAGACTGAATTAAGAGAAAAAAATCGGAGAGGAATGATACCAAGAATGGTTGAATCAACCACTGATTCAATTCCCGCTACGTCCAGATTCACCAATTAGGAATGACTACAACAATAGTAGTTCTTCACAAGTTGGCAATGGAGGCAATCAAATAGAGGTTGGTATGGATGATTACTTAAGGGATACAACTGCCATGGAGACAATGTTGTTAGATGCATTCCAAAACGATGATTAGCTAGGGGATGATGCTCATATCGCTGACACTTTTTTCGAAAGCCTTAAATTTGCTTTCACCACCCCTCTCTTTGGACCTGGTGGTCAGTAAAAGTCTACCCAGTTGGGGACAATGATGTTACTGTACAACTTGAAAGAAAATTTTGGCTTGTCGAATGCATGTTTCTCGGAAATTTTGAGGTAAGTTACCATAAATTCCTCCCTTATATAAATTTAAGAAATATAATCAGTACAAAATGAACATTACAAATGGTAAATTTTATGAACGTTAATAATTATATCAGCATTAATGTACATTTATTAATATATTTTTCCATGATCACCAACTACAGGTTATTCAAAGATAAGGTTCTTCCGAGTGATAATGTCTTGCCCAGTAGTTGTGAAGAGGCAAAGAAATTATTGAAAATGTTGGGTGTTGAGTACATATCATGTCATTCATGTCCAAATGATTTTATTCTATATAGAGGAGAAAATGCAGACAAAGAGATATGTCCTAAATGTGTGCATGATAGGTATGATAAATAAAAAAAGAAGTGTATATCACGTACTGGTCCTCCTTTTAAGATATTGAGGCACATGACTATAATCCCAAGGATTCAAAGGCTCTTTCGTTGCAAATAATTAGCTATGCTGCAGGGATGGCATGCCTCACACAGAAGTGAGTTGGGAGTTATGTGAATCCCAACTAATTCAATAGCCATGAAGCATATAGAGGATACATGGCTCGAAAAATTCAAGGATGAAGTACGAAGTCTATGACTCAGCATAGTCATGGATGGCGTCAACTCATATTCCCTCCAGAACACCAACTATTATGTTTGTCCTGTAGTAGTGATCAATAACAATATTCCCCCATGGTTGTTCGTGAAGAATGTACATCTTATGTTGGTTCTCATAGTCCCTAGTAGAATACAAGTGAAGAATATGGATGTCCACTTAGAATCACTGGTAGATGAATTGAAGGAATTATGGGATGGGATAAATGTATACGATGTATCAAAACCCATCCCAACAGAGAGGATTTTTACGTTGTATGGCATATGTGCTTACATGACGCATGATTATCCAGGCTTAGGAGTTTGCTCTGGTAAATTAGATGTTTAATTTATTGATTTGTTTATATACGTAACAATATTCTTTCACATATTAGTTATTTAATTCGTTGTAATTGTTCTGATCTTCATGATATTCTTTAACGTGCCATGCATATTAATTGTATACAATAATCTCACAGTCTTGTAACAAAAGGGTATTTTGGATGTAAATGTTGTGGACCTTCTTTGAAAGCTAGATGGTCGAAGGACCTACGAAAGCCAGTGTATGATTGCTCCAGCATATTCCTCCCAGAAGAACACCCTTATAGAAGTGCAACATCTGCTTTCAATGGTAAAAAAGAGAGAACCCAAAGGACTACAATAACGGCACCAACTGAATGGATTAGAGCATATGAGAGAGAGAAGGAGAAGGAGTTCATAGAAATGTTCGATTCAAATGGGGAGCCTATGTTCGATGATCCAGAATTCTTCAACACCTATGTTGAGAAATTTCCCATTGGGATGAAAAGGAAATCTATCTTTTATAACCTCCCATATTGGGAGCATCTCAAGATTGCCCAATTATTAGATCCCATGCATATATTTAAAAATGTTTCATCTTATTTATGGAGGAACATATCATTGAAACAAAGTGACACATTGGCTGTTAGGAAAGATCTTATTACTTCAAAAACTAAAAAGAAACATTGGCCAAGATGATTAGAAAGTACAAGATCAGAGGCAGGCGTTGGTCCCTCTAATTCATTGTATTTCAAACAAGGTGATGTCCCATGGATTTAAAAAAAAGATGATCTTTCTTTGGAAAAGGAAGTTATAATGGGTGTGAGGGTGCCATCTTCATACGAGTCTTCACTACGATGCTGCTTCACCGTGGATGACCATTTTTAGGGGTTGAATTCACATGACCATCTGAATCTTCTAAGAGTATGTATAATGTCAAAAGCATGATTTTATTATTTTTTATATTAATAAATTTTATCCCATGGAGGAATCATAAAACATAACTAATTTTGTATATCATTGCACGTGTTTATATCTTTGCAGTGTCATTATCCTTTGTTCGTGCATGGGTGTGTGAAACATGAATTCCCTCAACACCTAGGACATGCCATATCTAGATTATCTGCATTTGTACGTTGGATCACGTCAAAGGATATTCATGTGGCTATCATTCCACGGCGGCATCAATAGATAGTTGAGATTGTTTGTATGTTTGAGAAGGAACTGTCGATGAATTTCATGGACTTGCAGTTTCATCTTCTAATCCATTTAGTAGATGACGTTGAATTAGTTGGGGTGGTTTCTTGTTGTTGGTTGTTCTTCTTAGAGAGGTACATGAATAAATTGAAAGGTTTTATTCAGAAAAGGGCAAAACCTGAGGGGTCTATGGCAGAGGGGTACATATCGTATGAGTTTTTCTATTATGCGAGGGAGTACATCAAGCAGATCAAAAAAAGACCAGGTGCAGTGATTTGGGATGATGAAAGGGATGAAGAAAAAAGAGAAGGGGAGTTTCTCCAAACGAGTGGGAAAAAAGCACTTGATAAAGAGTAAACGACTTATAATTTTTCAAATTTACATAAAGTGAATATTCATTTTGAACTTTGATATAATGTATATTTTGATCTCTATGTACTATATAATTTTAGTTTGATTTCATCAGTGAATGAAGAAATTGAAGCAATCAATAAATTCGTTCTTTACAATTCTGAAGCGACACAACTGTGGGTCGCATTGTACGAGCAAAAGAGGATGAAATGGGATAGTGACAGGAAATAATTCAGATGGTTGAATGGTAGAAGTGTGCCTTATCCCAATTATTTAAAATGAAATATGCCAAAAATATGCCCCGATAGTTGGGTTGCTGACCAAGTCAGAGAGAAATACAGTGCAACCAATCGTTACCCGCATGATGAAGAAGATGCGCTAAACGTAGGGATTGGGTGCAGCAACTCGGTAATAATATATTTAATGTATATGTACATTTGAAACTTAATAATGCACCTTTCAAATGTAATTACATCTATATTTCATATTTTAACTATTGGGTTATTATAAGACACATGACACAATGATTTTTTTAACCTTTTTATAATAGGTGCATATGTTCCCATCTATGTGGGCATATGAACACCATTTTCGCACAGAAAATGCCGATGCTGGAACATCACACAATACTGTGGAGTGGAATTCAAGTTCAATCAATCTAGTTGATCTAGCCATCGTGATAAAAACCTAGTACGAGGGACGTTAGGTTACGTCAGAAAGATACAAGAGATCATTGAAGTGGATTTCTCTTCTTTCCAACGTGATATTTTTAGGTGCAAGTGGCGGGGCACCTTTGATTGGAATAATGTAAAGGAAGATCACGATACTAGGCTGATATGTATCAACTCTAGAAAGATGTGGGATGAAGCTAAGGAGCCCTATGTTTTCCTCAAACACTACAACTAGGTGTTTGTTTACCCAGATTTGTTGGATAGGGATTCGTGGTTCGTATTGAGACATGACCCTAGATCAAAACATATTTTTGAGAACAATAGTGTTATCATGCCATGCGATCTGGAAGATAATGAGGGTGATCATGAGAACCGAGAGTGATATGGTACATGTGTTATTTCATCAATATTTATACTTTTTAAGATGGGTTTTTCGAAACATTATACTATGTGTTTTGAATTAATTGGTAATTTTCATTGTGTTAATATTAAAATCAATATTTCACTTGATAATTTGCAATTATGTTGATCTCAAAAACAATGGTGTACTGTATAAAGTTATTTTTTTTGTATGTAAGATCATAATAAAATAATGATAATTCTAAAGTACATGAATTTATTTGCATTATTTTCTAAGCTTTATTATGTTACAAAAATTCATACTATTCTAGATTTATTATTTTACAATTATTTAAATTTTTACAAATTTAAAATTTTTAATAAAATCATTTCACATTAATACAATTAAAATTTTCACATTAATACAATTAAAATTTTACAAATATTTTACATACAATTACAGTTTTAGAATTTTACATACAATTACAATTACAATTAAATTTTACAATTACAATCATTTCACAGTAAGACAATTAAAATTTTACAAATATTTTACATAGAATTAGAATTACAATTACAATTTTACAATTTCACGTACAATTACAATTGCAATTTTAGAATTTTACATATATACAATTACAATTTTACAAATTTAAAATTTACAATTACAATTACAAATTTACAAATTTACATATATACCATTACAATTACAATTTTAGAATTTTACATATACACAATTACAATTACAATCATTTCACAATAAATTAAATATTACAATTACAATTAAAATTTTACAAATATTACAAGTACAATTACAATTTTAGAATTTTACATACAATTAGAATTACAAATATTACAATTTTACAATGTCATGATCATTTAATATTAAATTAATTAATAAACATCAAGATTATGATAACCATCCTACAAACATCATATTCGACTAACATCATCATTATCATGATCATCTAACAAAACACAATTAGCATTGTATAACATCATCACAACACAAACATCAGATATACATCTCATGTGAAGTAACTATTATCACATACACATCTATCTGCAAGCTGCACATTAAATGAACATATCTAACATGACCTAACAATATACACATCATGATGATCACCAACATGTAAATTAAGTACAACTGCAATATGAACATAAAAAACATGGACCATATATATATATATATATATATAACTGAGTAATGTCAAAAATATACAACTGTAATATAAATGTCATATATCAGCTGATGATACATTATCAATAGCAGTACCAGTCGAGCCCTTCTCAATCAATGGTGCAACCTCGACAAGCTCAGATACATGATGATCATCACGTGCCTGTTGATCTGGTACTGGTTCCTCATGCTAATCAGGATCAACTGTCAGTTGCTCATTGTGATGACTCGACATGGTCGATGGTCTAGCCTGCTCATGATCATGGGTACTGATGGATGCTGGCTTGACGTGGCTGATGGTCCAACCTGGTCTCCATGATGACTGCTGCTCGATGCTAGTGGAGGTTGCTCATATGGTGCAACGCGAGGTGAACGATGATCACTCCCCTGATCGTGATCATCAGCTGATGCGTCACTGCTCATGAACTGTCAATCACGTGCTGTGTCTCGAGCACGCTTATAACGTGCAAGGGTCCTCCCCATCTGCATAACTAAGGTCGTAGCTCCTACGACATGCCGCATCAGGTTGTACATGTCACGCGGAATGTCTCTACACATGTAACAGCCTACCATCGGCCTTTATGTCTCTCATAGTAGCAGGCCTGACTCCCACCTCAAAAATCAATGCAGAGAGTTGGTCACCCAACTCCATCCTGAATCTTCTATCAAGCCTACTGTGCCTAGCAAAAGGCGGTACCAGTGCACCAACAGGAGCAGGTCTCTCTGTACCGGCCTCATGATGATCCTCGACATCTGGCATATCCTGATCGTCATCAGGATCCACACCTGGATCATTTGGTGGTGCTGGCATGTCCTCGCCATCAAAAGACCCAATGTCTGCAAAATATATACAAAAGTTAAAGAACATGTTAGAATAAATTTAAATAAAACAAGAATATTACCTCTATCATCCAGCGGCTCATCATCTGTGAAGAGGATGTTGGAACACTCTCACCAATCCAAACCAGCATAAGGACAGGGGACCATAACGAAGGGATGCTTGTCAACACTAGCTAGCAACTCCAGTGCATCATGCGATATCCTCGCGGAAAACTCAGTCTCACCCCTCTTGGGAATCATTTGTCCCCACATGTGCATCCATGCCTCCAACATCGGCCTATGAGGTTGCCAAACAAAAGTAGGCCTCGTCTATGGAAACCTCTCAAAAAATAAACAAAAAATCTTTGAAGCAAAAGGGAAGTTGACCCTCCCTTGTGCATGAGCACGAGATCTATCTAAGGCTGTATAGAACTGACGCAAAAAAATGGCAGACCATCTGACAAGTCCTGGCTCCTGTACTAAAGAATCAACATAATATAGAAGTGGGCAACTAATGTGTTGCCCATCACTGGTGTTGTGTGAAATGGTCGAAATCAGAAGTGAGAGGCACCTCACCTCCTCACTACCAAATTCAGCGATACGTAACTAACCTCCAGAGACCTAAAAATCTGAAGGAGACAATATATCCGCACTAATATATCTCTAGAACTACACCAAATCCATGCTGCATAGCCAACTGGAACCTCTGGGAACGAGGGAAAATCCACCCCTCTCCTCGATATCCCTATAATGAAATAGATGTCCTCCTCAGTGGGCACGTACCACTGGTTAGGACCAACCTAGAAAGCCTGTACGTGGGCATTCCACCTACGGATAAGATGTCTCAAAAAAAAACCATGGCCCTTTAGGGAAGTAGCCTCCTCATAGAACTTGAGGATGCATACCTGCCTTAGGATCCCCTGGGTAGCTGCTGTAATAGGGCGAGGGTACACATCTCTCTCCCCCTCTTGTGTCTCCCATAGGCAAACCATGTTATACTGGTCTGCCTATTGTTGTTGTTGTTCCCTCTCTTCTCTCCTTTCACATCTCTGAATGATTGACATATTAGATATAAATTTTTTATTAAATGAGACACGTATTTAGGAATATACATATATAATTTTTTTTGGAAAAAAAAAACAGTTGGTGCGCCACAAAAAACAGGCATGCATTGGTACTGGTGCGTCTTTTTTTGTCGCACACTGGCGGTGGTGCACCAGAAAATTTTCAGCGCACTGGAGGTGGTGCACCTGAAAATTTACAGCGCACCACCCTCCTAGCATTGTTCATAATTCAACGATGCAGTGGTATAACAGACCGCACTATTGACTATGGACCAGTGTCAAGAGGGTGGTGCGCTGACCAAACTATACACCCCGGGGCATATAGTTTGGTCAGCGCACCGACCTCTTAACATCAATACATAGTCAACGGTGCGTCTTTTGGTATCGCCTCGGAACCGGTGCAGATACCAGTAGCACCGGTTGCAGTGCGACCTATAAATTTATAGGAAGCACCGCGAACAGGTGCGAGATGAACGGCTCAAGTGCACCGCGCGACATTTTTTTTTTGAAAAACATGGTTAATTTTACGGTAATTTATAATTCTAATCTGCTACAAGGCTTAATTATGGAAAAACAAGAAAAATACCTATAAATTTGGCCGTCGAGGAGGCATATTGGCTGTAGAATTTGCAAAAGTAAATTTTCCCACTGTTTTGCAAAATAAAAAATGGATATTGGTGGGCAATGCACAACAATAGTGTGTTCAATGGGTGTAATGGGAGCATCGATGTCAGGGCGGCTCAGACAAGGATAAGTTGCATCGGTGCTTGAGAGCTCTAGAGCACTAAGAAAAGTGAAAAATTTGATTTTTTTTGTCGTAATTTTTTTTTATTTAACCCTGTTTCGGTGCATGGGGTTTTATAGGCGCACCGATGCATTTTATTAAGACCGTACCAGGTGGTTTCAGTTTTGGCACGGGTTTTAGGACGCACTGGTGTAGAATATTCGTAACGCATCAGTGCGCTACAGTAATAACATGCATCAGGCAGGTTTGTATGAAGCACACGGTGTCGGGTGTGCCGATGTTTTATGCGCACCAACACTTTCTCTTGTTGAACGCACCGGTGCAGTTGAGGATGATAAGCGCACCAGATGAAAAACATCTGCAAAATCCTCCACCCGTCAACCTCCTCTAGTAACCTCCACTAAAAATAGATTTCTGGGGTATTTTTATAATGGGTTCCTCAAAAACATCCGCCAGAGGGTATTTTCCTTGTAGTGGAAGGACCTCCAAATGCATATTGAAATGGGTGATGACGGGCGGTACAATGCTACCGGGATTGGTACCTCTACCTTCCAGAGATAGTCAGGTAAGACCTTTCAATTAAAATATGTAATACATGTACCAAGGTTGAAGAAAAATTTGTTCTCAGTTGCAATGTTAGAGGATAGAGGCTATGATGTTGTTTTCAGTGAAGGAAAAGATTTCCTGCGACACAAAACAACAGGAAAAACCAAGAAGATTGGGATTCGAGTTAATAATATATACAAACTGGATGTAGATGGCTGCGCAGCATCGATGGGCAAGGTAGACAAAGTGGTAAGCCGAGATGAGGGTGAGTTTTGGCATAGGATATTGGGCCATCTTCACCACGGAGCCTTGAAAGTCATGCAACAGGTTTCTACGGGTCTTCCCAAGGGTACACTTGTGCAGTCAGACACATGCAAGGGATGTACTATGGGAAAATATTTAAAGGCCACCTTCCATGAGAAGGAGAATCGAGTTTCAGGGATCCTTGAGAGAGTTCACACAGACGTGTGTGGACCATTCTTTGTTGCTTCGATAGCAAAGCATAAGTACTATGTGATATTTGTTGATGAATTTTCTTGTAAGTGTTGGATCTAATTCATGCAGAAGAAAGATCAGACATTCTCAAAGTTTCTTGAGTTTAAAGCACTGGTGGAGAAAGACACGGGGAAGCAAGTGAAGGCTCTTAGGAGCGATAATGGTGGTGAGTACATCTCTAACGAATTCAAAGACTTCTGCAGCAAAGAAGGAATTCGGAGAGAACAAATAGCACCTCATAACCCATGACAAAATGGGGTCGTTAAAAGAAAGAATAGAATGATTGTGGGTGTAGCAAGAGCGATGTTTCATGATCAGGGCCTACCGATGCATCTATGGGTGGAGGCATGCAACAAAATGGTATTTGTGCATAATCATTGTCCTTAGAGGATACTTGGCATGAGCACACCAGAAGAGGCTTTCACTGGTAAGAAACCCGATGTTTCACATTTTAAGATTTTCGGCTCATCTGTTTATATGCATGTGACCAAAGACGTCAGGAAGAAGCTGGAACGAACAACTGAGATTGTGATTTTTTTGGGGTACACTGAAACTCCCCACAACTATCGGGTGTATTTTCAAAACAACAGAATGACTGTTGTGCGATGAGATATAAAATTTTATGAGGAGAAAGCATGCGATTATCCCTTGAGAGGGAGCTGGATTTGCATGCAGAGGAGGAACTTTTGGTTCCTAAGGATGAGCCTCAAGATGTGGAGCAACCATATGCGGAGGATCATGGAGTGGCAGAAAACACTCATGCAGATCCATTCATCAGAAATGGTAGAAGGTGCACCATAGAAGCTAATAGATTGAGACTTGATGTTGCAGAAAATGTAGGAGCCCCTACTTCACAGCCCAAATAGAGATAGTCTCCAGACAGTTTTACTGGATACATGGCTCTTATGAGAAAATGTATTGTGACAGAACCATCTTCCTTTCAGGAGGCAGTGTAGCAACCAATTTGGGTTGATGCAATGGTGGAGGAGTATGACTCCATTGTTAAGAATAGTCGATGGGAGATTGTCCCAAGACCGGTCGGTAAATTAGTGGTTGGATCTAGATGGATCTACAAAGTAAAGTAAGTTGTTGATGGGAATGTGGAGAAATACAAGGCTAGATTTGTGGCCCAGGGTTTCTCACAGATTGAGGGGATCGAATATGATGATACTTTTGCACCAGTTGCAAGGTACTCTTCCATTAGATCCATCCTTGCACTCTCAGCGCAGATGGGGTGGAACATTCATCAGATGGATGTGAAACCTGCATTTCTCAATGGAGTTATTGAGGAAGAAGTGTACATAGAGCAGACATAAGGTTTCGAGATCTTCGACAGTGAGTCGCATGTGTATCGACTCGAGAGAGCCATGTATGGGCTGAAGCAAGCACCTTGTGCTTGGTACACTTGGATTGATAGCTATTTCACCGGATTGGGCTTCACCAACAGTGAATTTGATGCAAACCTGTACTAGATTGTGGTTGAGGATAAGTTATTGATTATTGTACTTTATGTTGATGATCTAATTTTGACTAGTGATGAGCAGTTGATACACTCATGCAAGGAGGATCTTGCAAAGGAGTTCGAAATGAAGGACATAGGGCTCCTTCATTATTACCTTGGTTTGGAAATATGGCAGCGAGATGGAGAAATTTTTGTTTCTCAAGGCAAGTATGCCAAAGAGATACTGGGTAAGTTTCACATGGAGAGCTGCAAACCCATGGACAATCCTCTTCAAGGAAATTGGAGGAAAGAGGATGCTACTTCTGGAGAGGTAGTGGATGCTACTACCTACAGGCAATTAGTTGGTTCACTGATGTAACTATTGAACACTAGACGAGACATTTACTACGCATTTAACCAACTGAGTCCAGCTATGGTTAAGCCTACGAAGCTCTTTTTGAAGGCGGGGAAGCATGTCTTGAGATACATGAGGGGCACATCACAGTATGGATTATTGTACAGATGGATAGAGGGAGTGAAGCTTCAAGGCTTCACGGATGCAGATTGGCCAGGTAGTCCATCATACAGAAAGAGCACATCCGTAGGGATATTCAACATAGGATCGACAACAGTTTCTTTGTACAACAGAAAGCAGTGATCTGTGGCACTCAGTTCAGTGGAAGAAGAGTACATGGAATCAATTCAAGCTGCATATGAGGCTATCTAGATGAGAAGGATCTTGGTTGGTTTGTTTGTTTCTTAGATGGATCCGACAGTGATACATTGTGATAATCAGATTTGCATTAAACTCTCGATTAATCTTGTGTTTCATGATAGATCTGAGCACATAGATATCCGGTACCACCATCTCATAGATTGTGTGCAGAGGCGCATAATTTTACTTCAAAACATTCACATGGAAGATCAGGATGTAGATATTCTAACGAAGGCACTCACCAGGAGAAAATTCGAATACCATAGAGGCAGGATCGGGGTGAAGGATAATCCCTTTCTTGTTGAGAGGGAGTGTTGAAGTTCAATAAGAAATTTCAGCACCTACACTAGTGTGGGACCAGAAGATCCAAGCAGCACCTACACTAATGTGGAACCATAGGTCTTAGTAGCACCTACACTGGTGTGCGCTAAATTTGGTGCATGTCTATTTTAGTTATCCCTTAATTAAGATGGACAATAAAATGTAATCTAATCTCAAAATAACTTGTAATAGTTAACTGAGTGTGATAAACTCAGTTAACTCATGAATTGCGAGTTGAGGGTAGTTGGGGAGACATGGAGAGTAATTCTAGTTGTAACAGAGTTCGAAGTGCAGTGGTGCAATAGTTAATGCAGGTTGTAATCAGTACTTTAACTCAGTTAAGTGACCTAAACTCAGTTGTGCAAGTTGTAACTGTTTGATACACTAGTGAGAGATCAAGTGGATTAAATAGTATTTAATTCACAATTAGTGATCTCACATGCAACTGAGGATTTACTATTATTAGCTACATGCATGTCAGTTCCAGTGGAGACCCAGTTGAGATCTAGGTGAAGGGTATGTTGACTATCAGTTGTAGGAATATTGGGTTGCACCCATGCAACCAAACAACCATTGGATTGCCCATGATCCTTGCGCAATCAAGGAAGGCAAAAATTCCTATTCTTTAGGGATTTCATTCCACATGAATTGTGCAATCAAGGCAGATTGTTTAGAGGTTGAGAATTGGCGTGTTGGTCAGATTTGTCTAGGACAATGTGAGACAATTAGCTGAGTACAGGAGGGTTCTTGTGAGAAGAGTTGTATGTAATTGTTTCATGTATCCATGTTGAATATACAATAGAAGATAGTGGGGTTTTTAGCAGCAAGCTTTCCCTGGGAAATTATCTGTGTTGTGGTTTGATTGATTCTTCCTTGCTACATGTGATTGGCAATTGTGTTTTTAATTCCACAATTGATTTGTAGAAGTGATCCAATATCTAGCTTTAGCACATTATTAGATCAAATTGAATCCATGATATACATGCTTGTTGTATAATTTCTACAACCCCAATGTCTTAAGCTTCCACCCTATTCTTTAGAGATTTTCCACTTCATGACTATTCCATTTTATACAAATTCCCTCATATTGATGTTTTTTCTGCATATATGGTAAATAAATGAGAACTTATTTTGTAGCAGGGTTCTTCTTCCATCCAATCTAAAGCCATTTCTCGATATCTCTTGAATATTTCAGTGTTTTTGAAGCAAATCTCAAGGGGTAGTTTCTTTATTTAGGTGATAGCAATCGATCTTGTATTTATGTTCGCTACCAAGATTCAACATCAAACAGGAATACCCTCCATATTTATGCAACTTCTACACGGAGTTAAACAACTTTAGGAAATTAATTCACTCAGAGATTACGACATAACCAAGGACGCTTCAATCTTCTTAGTTTCAAGATTAAACAGTGGATCCAAAGGCTGGGTTGCACCCTCTTCTTCTTAATATAAATCCATTAAGGATGCCCTCAAGCCCGGGCTTTCACATACAACTCGTAAATATCTCTCAGGGACAACCTTCATTGTGGATCAAGTAGGAAACATTCCAACTATCAAAGTAGATCATCCTCAATCTGATGATTCTTACATGGATTATTTGAAGCATGCCATTATTTGTCATGTTAATGGGTTATGGCCATTGACATCTGTGCTTTAAGAATGGGTGCAATAGACTTGGTCCCTGAATACAAATCTATTTTTTTATTTGAAGGGTTTCTTTGTGGTGTATTTTAAAGATCTTAAGGATTATCAAAGTGTTTTTATTAGGACCCTGATTTTAGGGTCATGTTGGGCTCTTTTTCAGACTATTATTTTCTGGTTTTAACCCTTTTTGCACCAGCTCTAGTCACTGCAATGTGGGTAAGACTCCCTAATATGCCCCTTCATTTTCTACATATGGATATCTTACTTGATGTGGGAAACTCACTCGATAATTTCATTAAGGTAGACACACAAAATCTTGAGAGGGGTATTGTAGCCTTTGCTCGCATATGTGTTGAATTAGATCTTAGAAAAGGGTCGTTGGACAAAATCATCCTCAATTGGAAGGGATTTATTTTTTGTACCCAGTGGACTACAAAAATATAGCTTTTCGTTGTAGGATTTATCAATAGCCCAATCATCTCCAGAATGTTTGCCCCTCTTCTCAAGGACTCTCCCCCCCTCCAAATGCCAATAATAAGTCTCGAGGGATCCAAAAGATCCAAAAGGATCTAAGAATACTTTAGCTAATAAGCCATATACATGCAACAACATCAAAATTATACAGCTAAATCGAGTCCTTCAACCTCAGCTCAACCACATGTAGTGCCATCTTGTCCCTCAAATGCCAAGATCCACCCCTCGAATGGAGACACAAGGGACACAACCATGTTATTGGCTTTGTCAATGAGCAAGCACAAATGCTTCCATGAATCAAACCATCAGATAGTGATAATAAAGCAACTAACATAATAGATCCCCTGGATTTGGAATTGGATCAAGGAAATTTAGTCATTGTCTCCTCAATATTTTATCCTAACAACTCCTCGAAATGGATTGGAGTTTATAAGAAAAAAGGGAAAAAAAACTTTAGAAAAATGCATGATCATTCATGAGTTCAATTACGAAAACAATAATAAATATATTGAGATTGTCAATTTTAAATTATCTTGTCTTTTAAATTTGGTTTTAGTTGAATTCCCTAAGTACTAACCAAACCAAATTCCTTATTTTTCATCTTATCTCAAGTTAGTTTATCTTTTCATTTTGGATTTCATTGGTTTTACCTTAAGAATAAATTTCTCAATAAAAATGTAACTAAAGTAATACAATTTTTTTAATTCAATAAAAAAAACATATATTATAAATATAATATTTACATAAAATATTACTGTACTTCCTTTTATTGATATTTGAATTTATTTATAAATACAAGCCAACTACTTTTGAAATAATTTATATCTTTATTTATAAATTAAATTAATTTTTCTATTTATGTTAATCATTTTATTTTTATTTTAAAATATAGAGTAAATTAGTTTCCCTTTATATCTTTATTTATAAATTAAATTAATTTTTCTATTTATTTTAATCATTTTATTTTTATTTTAAAATATAGAGTAAATTTGTTTCCCCGCCTTTGTGATCATTTTAATTTAAAAAATGTTTGAACAATTTTAATCACAGTGCTATTCGCATGCCTCCGAAATGTCGTAGTCTAAAAAAGTAACAGAATGGCTTAGAATTCGGCACAGATTTTATCAGAATCTTGTTTACAGTTGTTAAACTTCAGTATTTTGGGTGCCCTAAAGGTTTTTGATAGTGCTGAATCCATTTCCACTCTCAAAAATGGATTCCAAACACTGAAACTACCTCATTTTTTGAATTTTATTGAACCAGATTCTAGCAAAAAAATCTACCCTCCGGACTATTCTATTGCCTAAATAAACAACTTCGCTCGGAAATAATACACTTTGACGTCAAGATTGAAGAATAGTTTTGCTACCTCCGTCCGAACAAACAGTATGGACCCCACCACGAGATTTGGCATCCCAACAAATTGGAGTGTTGACCCAACGCAATAGATATATTATTTGACAAAAAGAAATGAATTAAATGCAACATTTTTTTTTATAGTGTGTGGAGTCATTGGACCTTAAATTAGGCGTTAATTTTGATAGTAATGTAGCATGCAGAGTGATATGTGTTAAATTTGATAGGTACCTTATCTATCAAATTAGTTTATTTTTTTAATTATTTTTTGTATTTATATAGAAATTATATTAAATAGTTTTATGATTTTTGTGTATATATAAATAAATAAAAGTTGATATGTATAAAAAAAATTCAAGATTCAAAGAGGTAGGATTTAATGGTGAAAATGAGGAATTTTTCATTTTTGGGCTAGGTTTAATTTCAATGAAGGTGTAACTCTCGAATTATGGAAGTGCCTTGAGGTAGTGGTAGAACTTGTGGTTGTACCTAGAGAGATTATATTAAAAAAATTTAAAAGTCTCTAGCTAGAGTCGTGTGGTTCAGGGTAGGAGATTTGAATGCCCCTTCGGTCTCGGTGGCCCCAAATGATTTTGATGCCATATTTTTTAAAACAATTATGAAACAATATTTTTTAAAACCATAACTCAATCCATTAGAAGAATATACTCAATATAAGCTTTAACATGTGACTTAAGGAATTTAACATAGATGGGGAGGGCAATCATTCCTTCCAACCACTCTAGGTAAACCCAAATGAATCATGTAGCTACATGCATATGGGCAAGTTAAAAAATGTTTGATAATTTTTATATTTCAATGTTTAAATATTTTATAGAGAGAGTATAGTTATTGTATTTATTAAGTTTTTATACATGAATTTATGAATATGAATTATTATTATGTTTTTTTTTTAATGTTATTGTATATTATGAATTTTAAAAAGAAAAGAAAAAAACATTATTTTATTAATAAAAACAAAATTAAATATATAATAAATATATTAACCTTAAATTTTAAAGTTAACTTGTATTTTTTTAATGTAATATTTTTTTATTAGTTATTGCGTTGAGATTGCGCTCTCCAACCCAATATGATAGAGATGTTGTAATGTCATGTCATGTTTAACATTTTGAGTAGGTCAAATTACATAAAAGAAAATAAACTTAAAATAAATACATAAACTGATTTGTTGGGTGAAATATGGACACAAGAGAAAGTCAAGCAAGAAATCCAAGCATCTGCGAGCCCATTCAAGTAAGTTGTTGCTACAAAATACTTGCAAGTTACAAATGAGGCAATTTCCCAATATGTGGTGGAGCGAGTAAGGATATACACGAAGCTCATGACGGTAACGAATCAAGTGAAGGTGAAAAAATCCACTCTATTTCCATATTCGCTAGAATGTCTTCACATGCATCGGGATGAATTACAACATAATTTCATTGGTATTGCAAAGGAATACAAGCTTTGGCGTACATATGTAGTACAAGAATTACATTTGTATGTCCCAAAGCTCTCTATTATTAGATTAGTAGATTGAGTGTATTTCATTTCTTTCATGTAATGTGTTAGTGGTAGAATAGAGAGTAGTGTAGAGAGTCATAGGGGAATATGAAAGGTCATGGGGTAACCCAAGAGTCATAGGGGAATACAAAAGGTCACTCAATTTTCTATAAATATATCTTCATGACTCAATGTAAAGGAATTTTAGTTTTGGACTGAATTGGTGTACATTGTTTGGGAACTAATAAACATTTTTTGAATGTAAGTGGTGATTTTTCACTTCCACTTATGGATGGCATGGAGTTTTCATGTGATAATGTTACGAGTATTTTAACTTTTGATTCTCTTCGAGCCTAAGTGTATGATTGTTTCATGTGTTATCAATCTTTGTAAGATTTATCTTGTGATGATCAAATAATACCTATTGAGCTTATTCTATGCTTATGTTGGTGAACTATTTCTTTAATTTGAGCAATGTTATGTATGGGATTGTGCACTTTTACATGATTTCATGAGATTGTTGATTATGAACTTATTTATGATCAATGAATTAATTTCCATTCAATACATGGGTTTTATTTGAAATTTTGCTAACACTGCTTCTCTTTGGATTCATGTTAATGTTACCTAGTCGTTGTTATATGCACAATGTTCCACATGTTTAATTTCCATAAGTTTCTCATTTGCATTTGTTGAAGGTTTTATTTTGTTTTGTAACGATTGTTTTTTGTTTCGTCCAAAGAAAACTATAATCATTATGATGGATTTCAGGCCTACATACATGATGTGACTCCTAAACCAAACAATGTAGAGTATAGTAGGCATTTTGCGCTAGGGAGATCCCCTTATTGTTGGTGGTACATTCCAGCCCATCAACAGAAATATTCCATCTAGTGTCTCCACCCAATACCGATAATCTAGAGTACACAATTATACCACTATGTATCCCACATCCAACTATCACTGGGAATCTAGAGACTACCCTATCTCCACCCAAATGAACCAGGAAATACTGTCACTAGTGTCTCCACCAAATACCAGGTATCCAAAGTGCATTGATATACTGCTACATAGTCTGCAACCAACTATCATGAGGAATCTAGAGACTACTCCATCTCCACCCAGGCATAATCAAGTCATGGAATCCAGAACACCCACAACTCCACCCCACAATTTATTTAGGGAATCCAAAATTGATGTAGCTCCACCCTACAATCATTTTAGGGAATACAAAACTTATCATGCTCCACCCCAACAATACTATAGGGATCCATATGCCCAATAATCTTCACCAACTTGCACCTTAGGAATCTAGAATTCAATGCCTCCACTTGTCTCTTGTAATAATCCAGAGCACACTGGTCATTCCACCAAATAGAATTCGTGGTAATCCAAAGATCTAACCTCGACTTGTTAGCAAAAGAACCAGGAATATAGAAATCTATTCGTGCTCCACCTAATACAAAATAGGACATACATATGAGTGCCATAATCACATGATAGTAAATTCATAAATCAACAAGAATTTTCTCTTGCTCAATGGGTTCATCACATAATCAGGAATCCCATTGGATAAATTTACTATGTTATCACAAACATGTCATTCATACATGCATCAAATTTATGAGTATATTAAATCATTATTCCACAAGAATGATCCCTGACAATGGTCTATTAGTTACAATGAAATTTCATACATTCATTTAATCATCAACATATTCATGAACATAACACATATTTACATATGTCAAATAAAATCGAGGTTAATAGAACCTATTGTATCTATGCATAGTTTGCATTAATTTGGAACAACAATTTTCCAGCTTAGCCCAAAGGAATTCTTCACCCAAATTCCTTTCCTTTTTCCTTTTACCTTGGTTCCATCATCAACACCATTAGCTGATTTCATTGTTGTTACAATCTTCAACAACTCGTTTTCCTTTTCATTTCTTGTTTTTTTGTTCACATACGATCATTTTTTTCTGCAATATATTTCATTTATTCATGCTCGCTCCAACACTCGGGAGCATCATTAAAACATAGTTTCCAACAAGGGCCTTTCATGCCTACTTTCCAAATTTTGTTCCATGTTACATGAAACCCATTAAACAAACTCACCATGTCACTCGATCATGGAAATTATAGTCTTTGTTTCCATGCCATCCACACAATCATGATTATTTTAAAGAGGAGCAACATATCTTGCTACTATGTTGGTTTTCAATTAAATGCCTATAAGACCACGCAACATATTTTATTCCTTCTATGTATTACAACATAGATAATGCATACATATGAATCTCAACCATGAAATTTCAAAACTTGATATTCTTCTCTTTTAGGCCATTCTCATGGTTGTCTTGTCATTGTCTGTTTATTTCCATGGAACCAACCAGCCCACTTTGCTGCCATATTGCTATCCACTTATTCCACGGACCCAACAATCCACTTGGCTGTCATGTTCCTCCTTCTTGCCTTCAACTGCCCTTTTTTTCCATTCATCGGGGTTAATCTAGGTCTCATATCTCCCATTGGGTTCCACTCATCCCTTCCCTAGAGCTTCATTATTTTCCTTCCTCACCAAAAAAATTTCCCAATACCCCAAAACATGACAGGAATAATCAAGAAGAAAATGAAGAACAATAAGATTAATGAAAACAACATAAAAAATCACAAACAAAACAACATTTTCATGCTTACAATAAACAATCAAAGAAACAAATTAAAATAAGAGGCAAAAGTAAAATTCCACACATGTAAAGCATTCAATACTCCCATGAAAATCCAATACCATGAGTTCTGGTAGTTCAATGCATTTTCACCATTGTATACATGTAAAAATACTAAGACCGAGTCTTTTCCTAGTTTTCATGGCAACCTTTAAAATTTCAGTGCCCCTCCATTTTCTTCAATCAGGGTCCTTCAATTCTTATTAGAGGGACTTGAGGGAATGCCCCCTCATCTCCCCCTTTCCTTCAACATTATCCACTATTGGTTCAAGTGCCTAAGATTTCACATGAACCACTCTTTTCTTGTTGTACAATTTCTCTCATGCGCTGCCATATACACTCAGTGGTTATAAGTAGCTTTAATGCACACACACACACACATATGCCAAGCATGTCACCCTCCAACTGCTTACACATCTAAAATTTCTTGTTAGTTAAATGTCTCAAAATCGAGGATATAAATAAATTACATACATCAACACTTTTTCAGTACTAGGGTATAACTATTACAAGATTTAGGAAACAACCCTTTTTACGAGCATTATCGATTTTAAACCCAACCTCTTTTCCAAGGCCAACAAAATTAATGAAAATCTACTTATTTACCAATATTAACATCATTAATTAAAAATCAATCTCCTTACTGGGACTAACATCATCAAATAGAAATCGACCTCTTTACCGAGACTAACATCATGACATCTACAATCTTAAGGGATTAGTTATAAATAAATCTAACACATCATCATCGGTCATATTTAGTTTCACAATTATTAAATTCATCATGGATATGCATGCAATACACAATCTATAATCAACAAATAGCCATCAATGGAAATGTTGCAACTAGCACCCATTTGCAAAAGCAAGCATTCATCGGAAAATGCATCACTCTATATGAGAGTCACAAAAATCCCATGCCTCAAAGTTTCAATGCAATTTTTTTTTCTTTCATGTGTCATACACCGTTCCATGAGAAAGGAAGGCATTGACCACCATTGACAAGCAACCATAAAAAAAAATGATAACAAATGATTGAAATAATTGAAACAACCAGCCTCTAATTCCACTGAGGCTCTTTGCCACACATGCCATATAGACCATGCAACTTCCTTACCACAATCAACATCTCTCTCTCTCTCTCTCTCTCTCTCTATATATATATATATATATATATATGCTTATTATTCAAATATATCGAGCTATGCAATGCTAATGTAAACAACACAAGGGTTTTCCCTAAATCATATGAACATTTGCATGTCTTTTTCCAAGTATATAAATCACGCCATTCAACTAAGAGTGTTGGTATACTCCAAGCACACAGTCATAGAGGTATCCCTTCCACTACAATGGATTGACAACATATACACATTCCCTTCATACCCCACATCAACAAGTCATCGAAAATTCACATTCACATATTACCGAGCAACGATACAATGGAATATATATATATATATATATATATATATATATATATATATATATATATATATATATATATATATATATATATATGAACATTGATCCCTCCCAGGACTCCTAGTATTCGATACACCATAATCATTGTGCATTCATATACCTTTATGCCCCACCTCTAGTGGATCGACGGTTACAGTGCATAGTGGAAATCAACAACATAGATTAATAATGGAGCACCCACTTTTAATATATTTATATACATATTTATATCATAAAAATTACACACACTCAACAAAAATGACTAACATTCTAAACATTAGGCCCTAACACCTTATCATACCGTGTTGGAGTCCCTATTCATCTTTAGAGGTCTAATGTTGAACCTTATACTCTAATACCACTATGTAACACCCCATTCTCCCACCTTAACGTAAGCCAACTCAGAGGAAGTTGTTACTTTTGTTAAACCTGACCTCCATAATCTTGTCATGGAAATGGGGTCATAAAATTCCTCAACTTCCAACTTCTTTAAATCTAAAAACTAATACTGCCATCCCATTCATCTCGACAAGAGATTTGCAACAATAAATTTTTTATCCCAATATGACCCATGGAACAAATTTTATGGCCATTTAAAGATTTGACCATTAACCCTTTTCCATGTTAGCCTAATTTTCCACGTGACACTCCACATCACAGGTGAATTATCCCTCGGTTGGAGTCCACAAGGCCATACCCTTAACATAATTCATGGTTCGTCCCTTTCCCATTATACACATTCTTAGTCTTGCCTCCATCTCCTTGGCATAATGTGATTACCACGGAAATAAGCCTTAGGGAAAGACAATTATATTTATGTTAACTTCTCAGTAGGGATTTCCTATCTCTCAGCCCTTGCTCCCTTGCTCTCCATAACACATGTTATGATTAGGAATCCTTTGAGGTCCCACGACAAGAAATTTCCCATATCTTACTGGGACAACTTTCCATTCCTCAGCCCCATCATTTCTTTCCATTTACACAACTAAGAATCATGAGGTCTCGAGATGGAGAAAATTTATGTCAACCATTGAAGATATCCCCATCAATCTCATCCCTTCTTCTCGAGCACACCTCTCTTCATGCTAAGGTCGAAGATGGTGTCACTCTAACATTACACCGATGTAAGCCCGAACCACCCCCATGATGATGTCATGTTGATGCTAGCGCAAGATGGCATCATGATGATGTGATCACATCCGCATGGCCTTCTCCAGGGTTGCCAAGTGTCACCCACTTAGAGACCATTTGGCCCTCCAACGTGTTTATTGGAACCTACCACGTGACACATCACCCCCACATCCATGTAACTACCACCTGTGATCCCATTGATCAGCCACATACAAAGGTATGGTTCCCCTTTGATATGAATGAAGTATGTTAGTGTTTTTGTGCTAAATATTCATTCAGATTCTGAAAATAATTTCTTATGTGTGCTTAAGGGTTCAAGTTCTCTTGTAAATTATTGATTCTCATGAGTGTTTTTCATGTTAATTTTATGAACAATTTAACATAAAATAAAGTTTGAACAACAGAAAATAAAATTACAGTACATCACCATACAACACATCAACATAGGAATTTGATGAAGGAGTTCACCCCTCCTGGGCTACATCTCCTTGGTCCAACTTCCATGGCTTGGGCCCCTATATTATGCTCAAATTTAAAAAATTATGTGTTTACAATGCTTTTATGCTCCTGAAACCTACACCAATGAGTCCATAATGCCCAAAAATGGTCATCTAGCCTCTTTTTGCACTTGATTTGGTCGAAAAATCCAAACATTATGACCACTTCTAGTTTCTCCACAATTTTTGGCCTAAATTTAGCTAACTGGAGCTAAATCCGATTAGCTGGCACTAAACTTGCAGTTCTACCGAAATTAGCGGACCGCCAGGTTAATCCATATTAAACTAATTAACTGTAGTTAGCGCTATTTAAGCAAGTTTACTGCTTAACCCGTTCTCAATGGATAACTCTGGATTAATTTTAAGTAATTCGGATTAGCGCTAATGTAATGATGGATCAATGTTAACTTCTACGTATTAGTGTTGGCTCTGCCAGTGGTCTTCAGGCCTTGGTCCTATGTGTTGGGGGCTATCCCCCTCTCCCCTTGTTGACAAATATTATACAAAATAAATATATGTGGGTTCGCTATATAGTTAAGAATCAAAGCTCTAGTGTAATGGTGGTGTTTGGCGCTAGCAGGCAGAGGTGCCGTGTTCAACCCCCGCCGACCCTTCCGGTATTCAACCATAATTTTTTTCAACCATTGGGGAGGCACGTGGCGGCCCCAGGCTGCACCACGTGTCCTCACCTAATTGGTATGAATTTCAACCAATACCAAAACACCAAATCACCCAATATTTTAGCCAATGAAATGATGCCACTTGGCAGTCCCTTTCTCACCGGAGGAACAAGACAAAATTTCGACCTAGCCTAGTTAACATGCCACGTCAGTAGTATGGAATGCTAACCAGGCACATATCTGTCCTTTTTTTAATTTCTTTTTTAGAAAAGCGAACATAATTCATTTCCAGGAGCATATAGAGTCCATTTTGTGCGAAACAAGGTGTGTCAGATTCAGAAAGATGAGAACTACGTGGTCGTTCAAGTTTCGATCCATTCTGGAAACTTTGATTTTTGAGCATAAAACTAAGCCCCTGATCATTCCTCCCCACTGGAAGCTTTTGGACCCCAAAAGATCATATTCAATTGCTGAACAAGTGAGGGTATAGTTCCTTCACCTTCCCAATTTCAATCCATTTGGCTTTTGAAGGATTTGTTCCTTTAAGCCCCACTCGAAGATAGTCGACAATTCCTCTTGTCATTGTCCTTGTCCTCCTGTCAAGTATGGTTTCTTGCTGAATCTCAGCAAAGAAATCTAGAGAAAAATATTCAATAGATGGCAGCTAAACATTCTCTCCTTGATCTTCAATCAAAGGAGGCTCATACAATCTCAAATTTTCAACATTAACAACTGAATAAATTTGCATGTATGAAGGTAAATAAAGCTTGAAGGCATTGTTACCAATCTTTTCCAGAATTTTGAAAGGACCATAATGGATTGGTTTCAACTTTTTACCTTCTCCTTGAAGCCTTTCCTTGCTAATTTGAAGCCAAAATTTGTCACCAACTTGAAACTTATGATCCACACGATATTTGGCGTGCCTCGCTTTGTACTTGCCTTGAATTTTTTCTAGTTGATATTTCATTGTTTGATGGATCAATTGAGTTTTCTCTATGAATTTATTTGCTTTATCTATGTCGCTATGCCCATCGATAGCTACATATTTCTAAAAAATGAAATCCAATGGTGATTTCGGAAAGTATCCAAGGCATGCCTCAAACGGTGATGTTTGAGTAGAGGAGTTTTTTGCACGATTGTAAGCATGATGAATGTAATGGAACTGTCATCCCACAACTTAGGATGTTTGTTGCAATATCCTCAAAGAAGATGAATGAATGTTCTGTTTACCACCTCGGTTTGACCATCTATTTGTGGATGAAAGGTTGTACTCTTCTTGAGCTTAGTGTCCATCAAGTCCCACAAGCTTGACCAAAAATTCCCAACAAATCAAGAATCTCGATCACTTACAATAGATGTAGGCAACCCAAAATGAACCCAAACATTTTGAAAGAAAATATAAGTTGTTTCTTCAGCTATAAATTGCTTTTTACATGGCATCAATATACACATTTTGTTGAACCTATCCACAACTACATACAAATAATCATGACCTCTTTTTGACAAAGTAAGACCTCCTACAAAATCCATATAAATACTCTCCCATGGATGTGAAGGAACCATAAGTGGTGTGTACAATTATAAATTCCCATTAATAGGTTTACTAACTGCACATAATGAACAACCTTTAATAAAACATGACATACTTTCAAGCATACAAGGCCAATAACAATACCTCTAAATATTTTCAACTGCATTTTCTCACACCAAAATGTCCATCAACAAAGTTGATACAAGAAATTATTCCTAATGGCGAAAAGGTAGTACAGGAAACTCATGATGAGAACAAAATAATGTTAATCATGATTTCATAAACTATAATGTTGGATTGAAGACCCACCATATTCCAAAGATGGATATGAGGAAGTTTTATGGCAAGGATCCCGTAACATGGATACTACAAATGGAGCAATATTTTGATCTCCATAATGTGCAAAACACACAAAAGGTACACATTGAAACTTTACATTTAGAACAAAATACATTTGTATGGTATCGATGGCTTTTCTCTCGTAAAAAAATTGTCACTTGGTCAATTTTTATGGAGGAAATGATAGTACATTATGAGGATACAAAGAGCAACACATTTTTTAGCCAATTGATAAATCTGAAACAAAAGGGTTCAATGGTGGAGCACATTGAGGACTTCCAAAATTTGAATATAAGGGTAACTGATATTCTAGATGAACACATGATTGATGTCTTCATAGGGACTTTAAAGTATAACATCCAACATGAGTTTCACCTTTGGAAACCTGATTCATTAGAGAAGGCATTCAGGTCGGCAAGAAAGATTGAAAGTAAATGTATGGCGACAAGGAAGCCTACCACTAACGTCTATAAAGATGGAAGTGTTGCTACTCCTAGACTTCCACAACCTACAAGGTTGACACCACAAAAAATGGAAGAAAAAAGAGAAAAAGGGCTTTGCTACAATTGTGATAGAAAATACGCTAAAGTTCATAAGTGTGTTGAGAATAAATTATTTTACGTAGATTGTGAAGAGGAGGAAGAAAATGAACAAGAAACTTCAAAAGAAGAGGATATACACCAAGAACCAACCCTAGAAAAAGAAGAAATGAGTCTGACCATATCCTGTAATGCATTGGTAGGAGTTACCACTCTTCAAACTCTCAAGATAGAAGGACATATCAAGAAGAAAAAGGTAATAGTGTTGATTGATTCAGGTAGTACCCATAATTTTATTCATTTTAAGCTAACCAAGGAATTGAATTTCTTCCTATACCCAGCACCAGAATGTCAAGTGATGGTTGCAAATGGAGGGACTATAAATTTCTCTAGAAAATGCCATAATATCAAGCTAACCATGGGGGAATATGTATTGAATATTCCAATGCTTTCCATTCCAATGGGAGGTGTTGATGTTGTACTAGGAGTGCAATGGTTACAATCTTTGGGACGATAGCTTTTAATTTTCAAGAACTTTTCTTGAAATTTTTTTCGAAAGGAAAGGAAGTTGAATTATGGGGCACAATAATAACATTATGGGGACTACAGGGGTACAAAAATAACAATAAGGGGGCTACAATAACAACAATAAGAGACTACACTAGTAATATAGGGACCTAACATGCCCCTGTCCTTCAAACAAGTGTTTTCCTCAAAGCTTGATTATTTCCTGATGCTTCTGTATAAAATTATCATCCTCCCATGTGGAATATTCAATGGGTAAGTTCTTCCACTTGCTGACATACTTTGAAATTGATCAATTTTTTAGTTTTCGAGTTCTTGTTTTTTTTACTACTTCATAAATTCTTTTGCTGCGACGTTGATATTCCTGTTGTTTCATTCGATTATGCACCAAAGTTAAGTTATCCTTTGAGAATTGGAGAACTTGTTGTTGATGCTCGATGTGATATTCCACTACTTTATCATCCATATTATATTTCCTTTGATCCTTCAAACCATCCAAATTAGCCTTCATTTATGCTTTTAAACCATCTATGCTATCTTTGATTTCTCTTTGTAACATCGAAGTTTGTTGCACTTCGTACCGTAATTTTGATATATCATGCTACAATTCTTCCTCTTCATGCATCATAGTAGAGCATTATGAGGGCTTAATGGGTGTAGAATTATTTTTGGGAGGCATTATATAACTCAATATTGATATCTATGCTTCAATGTGCCCTTGAAATCACTTCAAACTGGTTTTTCAAACAAATGTTATGCAAAATTGTTTAAAAAATACACACCTTTTTCTTTATTTTTAGGAGGTCTATAATGAACCTGATTTATCTCTATTATTTCAGATATTCAAGATCTAAACTTCTATCCTGTATTAGCCCTCTGATCCCTCTTTCCAATGCCACAGGTCTGACCTGATTTGGATTATTTAAGGCAAAGTTATGCCCAATCTCCCACAATGACCTAATTATGGACAGGTTCAGTAGAGTGAACTTGTACGACGTGCCACGTGTCACTGGTTCCTCCTTCGGCTATGAAATTGATACACAAGAAACAAAATTCCATTTACTTTTGGCCACTTTTTACATAATTCCAATCTGATGCTTAGAGATAGAGTTATGATGATTTTTCCAAGGTCACCTCTTTTAGATGAAATTTGGGAGCCTTCAAAAACCCTAACTTCCATAGATCATATCTCTAAAAATATTACGAACCAAGATCTGAAATTTTCACACGAAGTACCTGAGGATTTATTCAAAAATGGGTTTTTTTTTAGCATCTGAACCTTCGTAGAAAAAAATAATAGCGAAAATGCCACGATGACCTGTTTGAAGAAGAAAAACCCTAGAATCCAAAGCTCTGATACGAAATGTTATGAAACCAACTCCAAAAATAGAAGAAAAGAGAGATCAACGCCTTATAAATCAGCCACTTTGAGGGGGAAACCTGCTTTACATTACATAAATGAAAAATTCTTGGATGATTCAAATGACAAAACCTCCTTTCGATATATAGGAGTCCATCGGGTCACAATATAATCCTAGACGACTTAACAATAATAATGTAAGGGCACAAAAATAACAATAGTGGGGTTTTATGGGGCACAATAACAACAATATGGGGACTACAAGGGTACAACAATAACAATAAGGGGGATACACTAACAACAATAAGGGACTATACTAGTAATATAGGGACCTAATAGAAATGTGTGCTTCCCTTATGACATTCACTCTCTCACCTTGTGGAATATAAAGCTTGCCCAAATGATACAACAATTTATTATGTACATGGTAATCTAATTCATCAACTTGGCGACCTTGACTCAAGCTTGCATAAACATCCTGAAAGTCATTATGCATATTTTTCAATGTAACTTTCATGTAAAACAAAAGTATTCTTCAGTAAAGTAGCTGGACTAATAATATGCCTAGAAAGCATATCGACAACCTTGTTGTATATACCTTTCTTATACCTGATGACCAAGTGGAATTTCTGCAAGAAGCCCATCCATTGAAAGTGCCTTAACTGCTGCAATTTAGTTTGTGATTGCAAGTATTGCAATGGTTGGGAACTCGCAGGTTCAATTCCTGCTGGATGCAGGGGAACTGCACATATCCATTATTGATGGAACGGGGGAAGAAGTATGAAGAATAAAAATAAAAAATTGAAGCATACTAAGCCTTTCATTTTATTGAAAGGATTGGTATGCTTCAATCAAGCAATACACAATAACAATCCATCCTGCTCTTCGAGGATGTCCTCAGCGTAGAGGAGTATGTGCGAGGGTGTATGTGCGACTCGTTTGGATCATAAACTGAAACAGACTGGGAAATTTTTACAACGGAATAACATAAGAATTTTCCCACTGTAATCAAGTACAGCTCCATCATCTAACCTTACCGGGGATGAAATTTATGGTTTCCATTGGTGCAAATCCAATCACCTTGATGTGGGATGAAAAGCAATTCCTCATTGGTAGCGAATGGTCATCAATCCATTGAGCGGGGAAATCATGCAACTAATCTGGTGTGTTCATCGTGGTTCTAAACTGGAAAATATTTTGATTGATCGTACGTAAATGCAACTCAATTTTAAAACGACTATTCAAAGTTCCTATAGTTCTTTGTAAAGCTTGGCGAGAAACTTGTTGTCGGATCTGGTCAATTGCTCTTTGCTGTTCAGAGTAAATCGTCTCATTCTTTGGATCCTCTAATTGTTCCAAATTCTCAGAAGAAGCATTGATGAGATCCTCTTTCTCTCGTTCTACTTGGGAGTCTCCATTTACCCAGATTTCGTCCCCTATCATTTCCACTTCCCTTAAGCAAGCCCGAGCTTTCTCGAGCTGATCGATAGCTTCTTTACATAGTTCTTCCGAATTCCGAATAGTATTAAATATTTTCTGTTTACGGTTATCTAATAGATTACTTAATGAAAGTAGATTATCTATTCACAAATTTCACGAATTCATAATCTCTTCCAAAAATGAAAACGAATCTTTCGATTCATTCAGCTCTCCTGCTCAGTTCTTTTTTATTCCCTAGGAACATATATGTTCCCCCTTCACACCAAGCCTGCCCTTTCTATTCTGTTTACGGAAGATTAGAATCAATTTATAAAAGACCGAGATCTCCAAGGGCTCTTCCAGAAAAAGGGATTTGCAATTATCAATAAATTTGTTTTTGTTTTCATTTCCCCTTTTCTCTCCTATTCTTCCCCCATGAAATTTGAATCGTTCCATTCAATTAATTAATTTGTGCCTCCTTATTTTTGTTCTATCGAATAATTTCCCTTCTGTTTAGGTTGTTAGTTCAACATTGGAACTAAAATTGGATGGGAGATTGGGACTATTTTTTAGTAAATAGATGAAATTATTCCATTGATATGAATGTTTTATATCGGATCAATCTCCAACTATGCCTTTGAATCCATCTCATCTTGACACAGTGGTGGAAAGAATACCCGGTTATTTGTGCTTAGACTTCAAACAGTTCAGATTTAACCATTCTAGTGGTCCTCCCTCATTGGTTGGTATAAACTAAGAGTTCATTTCCCAATCAATTACGAAATGCTATAGTTCTTCACTATTCCCCGTTCGAAAGTAATTCGTTGAGATCATGCACTTTTCTATCTCCAAAGTGCAGCTGGTTGGGCCCAGCCATATTATTCGAATATACAACTCGCACACACTCCCTTTCCAAAATAGATCAGTACACTAAGTACCACACTTGGATTTATTATATTTGTTTCTAAAATATTGGTATTTGATCCGAAACCCCCAGCAGAAGGCCAATAACTCAAGGAAATGAAAGGATCAATTACATTTTTCATATGCTCGCCCTTCATAGATAAGGATATGTTCTACATCATTTTGTTCTTTTCTTTTTTGATCCTATCTAGTTCTGGATAAGAATATTTTGGATACTTAGTCCCAGGTTTTTGATAAGGATAAAAAGAAAAGGATAAAATGAATTTGCTTGCCCTATCCATTCCCTTCCCTTCTCTGTCACACGCGTCATGAATCTTTCCGACCGAAGTATAGTTATAGGAAGAAGAATTCATTTGCTAATTATTCAGATCAGCCTCTCCCCCAGCTGAACAAGGAAATTCTTGGAGAAATACTAATGTAATGACGAGGTGTAGGGGTTCCTTTCTTCTTCTTCTTCTTCCTTTTTTTTTTTTTTTTCAGTTTCATCTATTGAGTGTTCACCAATCATAAAATTATGGAACGATTTCTTCCGAACAACTATGAAACCAAAATATTTCTTGATGGTATCAAAGTGATAATATCAATGAATAAAGAAACCTATTATCCCTTATGAAAATATTTCATCTGAATAATATTCAAAAATAAAGATTCCATTTTATTGAACATATGAATTCTTATCACAGAGAGAGAATAGACTGCGTAAAAGCCTATAAGTCATTATATATAACATATACAGATGATATATTAATCCATATAATCTAAAAGGATTTTATAATCAATATAAATGGATTAATATATGAAACGAATTATATACAAAGTAAACACGTTCGAAAAAATCCTCCCCTTGCTAGGAACAAAAATTTCATCGTTCTACGCCGGGGTACATTCTTTACTCAAACAACTCCGATTAGTGAACCTGTAATGGAAGAGGAATTATTACCGCAAGACACAAGGGAGGGGGTCACAAGCGTCTGTATCGTCAAATTGATTTTCGACAGGATAAGGAACACATATCAGGAGAAATTGTAACCATAGAATACGACCCTAATAGAAGTGCATACATTTGCAAGGTGCATTACAAGAATGGCGATAAGATGTATATTCTGCATCCCAGAGGGGTCATGATTGGAGATACTATTCTTTCTGGTCCAAAAGCTCCTATATCAATAGGAAATGTCCTACCTCTGAGTGCGGTTTGAATTATTAATTTAGGTGATCGGAAGCAACCGATTGGGTTTACAGCGAAACCCATAAATCTATCATTGATCCAACTAGGACACTTTTACGGGACGAACCCCAAAGGGAAACTGAGGATAAATGACAGCAGGTGATTGGATCCAAAAATTGTTCATATCGGATCATTGGTTCCGAAGATATGATAATATGGAGAGGACCAGATTGTTTGTCCGAAGCATGAACAAAATGGGATAGAGGCACCCTCGAAAAAGACAGGTTACTCACATTTGATCTGGTGGTCAGAGGCGGATTCGGAGCTGGACAGTGGTAGTAATTCCCAAAAGAAAAAAAGATGGGGAGAGGAAAAAAGTAAAAAGAGAGAGAAGAGAAAAATATGTTTAATATGCCTCCTACGTTATCCATAAAATACAAAAGTATTAGCGTAATTTGATAAAGTCATTCATTCTAAATGCTACATAAAGAATATAAGCCAGATGATGGAATAGAGAGACCTAGGATGTAGAGAATCGGGACATAGAGAATAAAATAGATGTTCCTTCTCATCTCGATTCTATTTATTTAATATATGTGAATATCATATACATCCAGAAAGCTGTATGCCCTGAGAGAGGCTTGTACAGTTTGGGAAGGGAATTTTATTCATCGGAATAAGAGTCTACTTCAACCAATATGCCCTTAGGCACGGCTATACATAACATAGAAATAACACTTGGAAAGGGTGGACAATTAGCTACAGCGACAGGTGCTGTAGCAGAACTGATCGCAAAAGAAGATCGATCAGCCACATTAAGATTACCATCTGTAGAAGTTCGTTTAATATCTGAGAACTGCTCAACCACAATTGGACAAGTGGGTAATATCACTACGAACAATAGAAGTTTCGGTAAAGCTGGAGCTAAACGTTGGTTGGGTAAGCGTTCTGAGGTAAGAGGAGTAGCTATGAATCCTGTAGACCATCCTCATGGAGGTGGGGAAGGAAGAACCCCAATTGGAAGGAAAAAACTTGTGACCCCCTGGGGCTATAGTGCACTTGGAAAGAAAAGTTGGAAGAGGAATAGATATAGTGATGCTTCAATCATTCGTCGACGTGAGTAAGAATGGTTGGATATCCATTAAAAAAAAAAAAAGGAAAGAAAGGTAATTGATCATGGCACGTTCACTGAAAAAAATCCTTTTGTGGCTAATCATTTATTGAGGAAAATTAAAAATCTAAACATTAAAAAAGAAGAAGAAGAAGATAATAGTTACTTGGTCCCGGGCATCTGTCATTGTACCCGCAATGATCGGTCATACAATTGTTGTTCATAATGGGAGGGAACATTTACCCATTTATGTAACAGATCGTATGGTAGACCACAAATTGGGGGAATTTGCACCTACTCTACTTTTTCAGGGACATGCAAGAAACGATAAGAAATCTCGTCGTTAATTGAGAGAGACTTGTCATTCATTGGGGAGGATGGAGTCAATGGGAAATAATAGTCCAGGTCCAGAGATACGAGCTTTGGCGAGAAATATACGTATGTCCGCTCATAAAGCGCGTAGAGTAATTAATCAAATTCATGGTCGTTCATATGGACAAGCACTTATGATATTGGAACTGATGCCTTATGGGGCCTGTTATCCCATATCACAATTAATTCATTCTGCGGCGGCAAATGCAAATCACAACATGGGTTTGAACAAAGCCAATTTACTGCTTTGACCGAGATCTTTGGGGATGATTCCGTACTACAGTTTGGTGGGGGAACTTTGGGACATCCTTGGGGAAATGCATCTGGTGCAGTAGCTAATCGGGCCGCTCTAGAAGCTTGTGTACAAGCTCATAATGAAGGACGTGATCTTGCTCATGAAGGTAATGAAGTGACCCGTGAAGCTTGTAAATGGAGTCCTGAGCTAGCTGCTGCTTGTGAAATATGGAAGGAGATCAAATTTGAATTTGATGTGATTGATTGCTTGTAATCCAGTGAATTTCGTTCTACCAATTGGACTCGGCCCAATCTTTTACCACTACCACAAATATTAGTCCAAATCGTGAGCGGAGATATGGGATTTCAGATATCAATATCTATAGATATTGATATCTATATATTTCCAAGGTCAAATACGGCTTGAACAAGAACACGCAAATGCTTTTGAACACAAATATATAAATTGGGGAAAATATTGAGATACTTTATGGTTCGTTTCCTGACCGGCTGGAGAAATGAAGATGATTTGAAACAATCCAACATTTCTATTAGAAGACTCTATAGTGCCAAAATTTCAAGTCAGCTCATCCCCATGATAAATCACTATAGGCCCTTTGAACAATCTTTTACCCTATTCGTGTGATATCAGTTCCCTAGAAAAGAACTAATATAGACGATTTATAGGAATTATCTTGTCGAGATCTCAATAGATGAATCAATCCAAACCTCAGATTTCAATTATACCTCGATGATTTTCTCAAAAGGTTCTCTGGGTAATAACCTTTTCATTTTTCCCCATTCGACGAAATAAAATATGCTAACTAAGAGAAATAAGATACTATATCATTCTTTGGTCATAATCAGCATAATTATGAGAGGGGATAGATCCTTCGATTTATTATAGGAAATACCTCTTTCAAATTCTTTATTGGAAGTCTGGTGACGAGGAAATGATAGGTACAAACCATAGTTCAGATCTTCCTGGAACATATCTATGATAGACCTCATGCTCTAGAGATTCAATATTCTAGAAATGAAATATCCAACGAGGTAGGACCATCTTTATGAAGATAACAGATCGATCTTCTGTACTATAAATATGGATCTATTTCAACAAGTCACACACCCATATTCCAAAAATCCTTAGAGAAAAGTAATTACACGATCAAACTAGTGGAAAAATATAAGCTAAAAACTAAAAGCCACTATTTGGTCTGGGTTTGAATCCCTTAGTTCTTTTTTCTTTTTCTTCAAGAGCTCACCAGGCTAATTTTGGAGTTCCTCTAGTCCCAACTAACCGGAATCCCATCCAATAAAATAGAAGAATTATAAATCTCCAAGATAATAGATAGGAATACTGCAAATAGAGCCATTGTAAAACCCATAAGAGAAGTAGTTCCCCATCCAGGAGCTACTTTACCATATTTTGAATTAAGCGGTTTTAAGGACGTTCCTACACAGGTTTCTCTTGGCGTGATTTTGGAAGTATCATCAATGGTCTGTGTAGCCATAGAAACTATTGTATTGGTTAAGATCTGTTAACTTTGTTATTATATGGTAAACATACCATGATATTGGGATCACCTAATAATGGAAACTGCAACCTTAGTCACCATTTCCATATCTTGTTTACTTGTAAGATTTACTGGTTATGCCCTATACACTGCCTTTGGGCAACCCTATAAACAACTTAGGGATCCTTTTGAGGATCACGAGGACTAATTGAAAGAATGACCTTCCCTATATGAATATTTAGTACATCGTAAAAGAATCACGTATTTGATTTGTGTATCAATTTCGTCTAAACAGAGAAAATAGGTTGTCCGTAATTCGGCTCGAAATGGACTTACTTCAGGATCTATATCTCTTTCTGTCTAGGGAAGGGAGAAGAGATTATAAAAATCGATCCGACGAAACATTCAATCAACAACCAAATAGGGAGTTCGATCAACTCAATAAGATCGATTCATTTCGGATAGAAAAGGTTCACTTTCCAAATCTCCATCAAATTTCAATACCAGAATAGCTTATATATTCATAACCCGATGGGTCAGGTTCACTTACTCCTCCTCCATTTTTCCACTTCTTTTGAAGACTGGTAATTTGAAATTACCAGGTATCCATAATACCTTTGATATGTTCAAAATTGACAAAGATGGAGTAGACTATCCATCGGTTTGTGGAGGATTTAATGCAGACTTTGACGGAGATCAGATCACTGTCCATGTACCTTTATCTCTAGAAGCTAGAGCAGAATCTCATTTACTCATGTTTTTTGAGACAAATCTTTTGTCTCCAGCTATTGGGGATCCTATTTCTATACCAACTCAGGATTCCTATAGGACGTGGTCAGCGAGAATTAATTATTGGGGACAGACAGACTGGCAAGACAACAGTAGCTACAGATACTATTCTCAATCAAAAGA
>CM076582.1:1126113614-1126188218 GCA_034641835.2 Pinus albicaulis
GAATGTCTTGAGTGTAGGCCAATTCACAATGACCTCAACGTTAGAGGGGTCCTTCTTCAACTCACCTCCTCCAACAATATGTCCCAAATACACTAAAGAAGTTTTACCAAATTCACATTTTGTCATCTTCCAAAACAACTGTTCTTTTCTCAAGACATAAAGCACCTTTCTTACATGCATGACATGTTCATCTCGTGATTTGCTGAATATAAAAATATCATCTAAGTAGACAATGACAAACTCATCAAGAAATGGTCTCAATACATCATTCATAACTCTCATGGATTAAAGTAGCTGGAGCATTGCAAAGGAAAAAAAGGCATAACAAGCCACTCAAACAATCCTTGTTTAGTTTTAAATGTAGTCTTCCATATGTCCTCTTTAACTATTCTAACTTGATGATAACCACTTCTTAAGTCTAACATAGTGAAATACTTTTCATACCTCAATTTATCAAGAAAATCATCAATCCTTGGGAGCGGATAACGATTCTTTATCGTGATTTTTTTGAGTGCACAGAAATCCACAAACATGCGCCATGTTCAATCCTTGTTGGGAACCAATACAATCGGTGAACCCCATGGTGAGGCAGATGGGCGAATGATACCTTTATTCAACAATTCTTGGATTTTCTTCTTGATTTCTGCACTTGCCATTATTGACATGTGATACATGCCAATGTTAGGGAGTGGAACATCCTGCTGCAGCTGTATCTCATGTTGGATTCCCCTCTTGGGAGGTAACCCCTTTGGTTCCTGAAACATCTCGCCATGGTGACTTACCACATCAAACAAATAAGATTTTAATTTATCATCACAACCTTCAAAATATTCATAATCCTTATCATTCTTTTGTTTGATCATACGAATCACAAAGTTTTTGTTTGAATTTACTAGCCTCTTCATTAGCCCATCATTAACTAAAGAGAGGTTTATCTTTTTGCTATGAGCTCTCACAATATTTTCCACTCATATTTTAACAAGTGGTACTTTTTCTCATGGGAATAGAATACTACTTTCCTGTCATAGAGATAGGGACTACCCAAAACAATTCCTGATATTTCAAGCGGTACAACATCTAACTCAACTTCATCAATAAAGTACCACCGGAAAATACATTTTCTTGTAACCTGTAAATTTGTATCCTTGGTTATCCAACCCAAAGGGTATGGATTATGATGAGGTAAGGTTTCGAGATTAAGCTTCCTGACTAAGTCTTCAGATATTAAGTTCTCTTGAGACCCACTATCAAATAGTGTGTCAATTTTTGTATGTTTTGAGATCACTCTTACATGAAACAACTCTATTCTTGTTTCTTCACTTGGAGTGTTACTGTGATTATTTGATGAAATAGTACTTGCTATGTCTTTTTTTCCCTTTGTGACCATTGCTGCAATTTTAGTCTCATCTCCTGAGTCGGATCCAAGATCCTATTGTGTGGTAGAGGTTGTCTTTTGTTTCCCCTTGTTGTTGAATTTCTTAGGCCTCAATTCTGGATGAAGCTTCCAACAGTGGGCTTCATCATGACACTATTTGGAACAATGATTGCATATGTTTTTCTCGCCTTATTTTTTAATGGTTTCATTTTTCTTTTGTTTACCCTTGCAATCCTTTCCTTTTTCACCACCCTTGAATGGTTTCGTTTTCCCATCTTCTTGTACATTTTTCCCTCTTTCCTCAAGGTGTGTAGCTTGCACACATGCCTCATATAGACTAGAGAGATTAAACATGAGGATGCTATGTTTCAGGTAACTATGCAAACCCCCTATGTACTTCACCAAAGTTTCTTGACTATGCAAATCAACACCTAACATAAGAGCTCTTCTCCTAAATTCATGAGTGTAATCTTGCACACTTTGACCTTTCAATTGTCTAAAATTTTTCAACTCATAACATCTTTTTGCATGTAAGCTAGAGGATATAATTTCCTTTTAATGGAAGCAATAAAATTTTACCAAGACATTGAGATTTTACCATTTTTCTTAATCTCATATTGTGTCTTTGCTTCCCACCGTACAAGTGTTGCACCCTCCATTCTCAAGGAAGCCAATTGAATCTTTATGTCATCTTCTTGAAGGTTTTGAATTCTGCAATAAACCTCCAATTGACGAATCCAATTATCTAGCTTCTCTACATTCAGTTCGCCATTATACATCGGAAGCTCAAATTTAACATCAAGTTTAAGTAAGGGTGATTTACCTACTCCTTTTGAAGTATGTGTATGAACAGATGGAAGGGTTATGGTAGTGGAAGATGATGAAGAGGAAGGTGAAGATGGTGGTGAGGATTATGGTGGAGTGGATGGTGGCTTCTTACCATCTCCATTGCCTCCTCCTCTTGGAGAACCCTCTCCTCTTGGAAGCCTTGAAATTTCTCCTTGCATCCTTAAATTCCTTTCCTCATAGAGGACCTTAACCATCTCAGTCATATCAAATAATGCCTTCCTGAATGCTCTCTCATCTTCTATCATGGTAAGCTCTCTTTCATGAGACATTCTCACTGAAGACTCAACTTCAACTTGAGGATGTAGTGGTGTTGAAGAGTTTGGGAACCATGCCTTTCTTCCTCTTGACCCAACTGCATGGCTGTTAACCAGCTTCCCTTCTCCTCTTTTGAGTTTTAACCTTGTAAGCATGACACAAACTTGCAAACAATTAGATCCCTTCTTGCACAACAATACCTAAAGCTATGCTACCAAAAATTATATGAGTGAATTTTGTTAGCGTTGTTGTGCTAATTACTCTTTCAGATTCTAAAAACAATGTCTTATGTGTGCTTAAGGGTTCAAGTTCTCTAGTAAATTATTGAGTCTCATGAGTGTTTTTCATGTTAATTTTATGAAAAATTTAACATAAAATAAAGGTTGAACAACAAAAAATAAAAGTACAGTACATCACCATACAACACATCAACTCAGGAATTTGATGAAGGAGTTCACACCTCCTGGGCTACATCTCCTTGGTCCAGATTCCATGGCTTAGGCCTCTATATTATGCTCAAATTTGAAAAATGACATGTTTATAATGCTTTTATTCTCCTAAAACCTGCACCAATGAGTCTATAATGCCCAAAAATGGTCATCTAGCCTCTTTCTGCACTTAATTTGGTCGAAAACTCCAAAAGTTATGACCACTTCTAGTTTCTCCACAATTTTTGGCCTAAATTTAGCTAATTGGAGCTAAATCCGATTAGCTGACACTAAACTAGCAGTTCCGCTGAAATTAGCGGACCACCAAGTAAATCCATATTAAATTAATTAATTATGGTTAGTGCTAATTAAGAAGGTTTAGCACTTAACCTGTGCTTAATGGATAACTCTAGATTAATGTTAAGTAATTCATATTAGTGCTAATGTAATAATGGATCAGTGTTAACTCCGCATATTAGTGTTGGGTCCACTAGTGGCCTTCGGGCCTCGGTCCTATGTGTTGGGGACTGGCCCCCTCTCCCCCTGTCGGCAAACATTATACAAAATAAATATATGTGGGTTCCATATATAGTTAAGAACCAAAGCTCTGGTGTAATGGTGGCATGTGGCACTGGCGGGGTGGAGGTCCCGTGTTCGACCCCCATTGGCCCTTTCGGCCTTCAACCATTGGGAAGGCATGTGGCGGCCCCAATATACACCACATGTCCTCAACCAATTGGTCTGAATTTAAACCAATACCAAAACACCAAGTCACCTAATATTTCAGTCAATGTAATGCTGTCACTTGGAAGTACCTTACTTGCCGGAGGAAAAAGACAAAAATTTGACCCAGCCCAGTCAATATGCCATGTTAGCAGTATGGAATACTGACTGGGCACCTGTCTGTCTTTTTATTTATTTTTTACTTTGTCTGTTAAGCAAAGCGAACATAACTCATTTCCTGGAGCATACGGAGTCCAGTTTGCGCAAAACAAAGTGTGCCAGATTCAGAATTACGAGAACTACGTGGTCATTCAGGTTTCAAGAAATTCTAAGAACTTTGATTTTGGAGCATAAAACTAAGTCCCTGATCACCCTTCGGGGCGCGATGAGAATATCGCCCATATCATAATCACTTAGAAGATTATGGGGAAACTAATATATATATATATATATATATATATATATATGGGAAACACCCACGATACACATCGAATCCGTCTTGAGTTTATTTACATATATATACATATATGTATTAAGAGGGAACACCTCAATACTTAGTATATGGAACTCCCTACTGAGCTTTGTTTATATATATATATATATAGCTTGATTGGGACTAATGGTTAAGAGCATGTGTTTCCTCCAAAGAGGTCATAGGTTCAAAACTAGAGCGGGGTAGAGTATGTATTCCTTCGTAGACTTAACAGTCAAATCATTGCATAGAGGTGGGTCCCTTGTCCCACAAACAAGGGGCTCTCATACACCATTTTTTTGTCTAAACTAGCCGTGAACTTAAAATTGGATATATATATATATATGTGTGTGTGTGTGTGTGTGTGCTCCAAATTGGATCATTATATTGTTTGTCATCCATCTCGATGCATTTGGAGTGGAAAAATTGGAGGAATCAACTCATAGGACCATTTTTATCATAATCATCATCATCATTATCTGAACAATAACTATATTCATCGATTCCATGAACAAGAATGAGAGATTATATAGGGAAGAACTCATGAAGGTGGGATGGAAATTTATTGTGATGTTATTGTTTTGATAGTGGTTAAGGGAAATTTTAGTTTTGTAAAAAATAATAATTTAATATAATTAAAAATTTGATTAATTTATATTTTTAAATTGATTTAAAATATAATAATTTTTTTCTTAGGGAATGTCCGTTTCCATAGTTATTCCACATGTTTTATAATTTTTTGGGAATTGTGTTATGTATAAAGAATGGAGATGTCTAACATTTCATGTGAACACTCCACTCATCATCAAAAACTAATGAATCTTAATGACTAGAAAAGAGTGTAGGGGATGACTAAAAGAGGAGGATATGACGATTGAAAGGACCCATTTCCTCTAAGGCATGGAATTATTAATTAACATTGAGAAGGGTAAGGTCAAACCCTAAAAACATTAAAAATATATTTAAGTTATATTTAATAATAATTTCAATTAATAATGAAAGGAGGAAGGCCAAACACTCAAAATATTTAAAATATGTTTAATAATAATTTTAAAGGTTTAAAATTGCTAAATATACTACAATTAAAAAATAAAAAGAGGGCATGGGAAGGATCCAATAAGGAGAAAAATGAGAAATATGGGAAAGGAATATTAAATAATTAAAATACTTAAATATAATAAGAAAAATAATTAAGAGATGAATAAATGGCTACGAGTTAAACTAGGGTGGGATGGGAGGAGTGGGAGGAATAAAAAAATGTTAGAATAAGGAGAAGAGATAAGGGTTTTGGCAGTAGATAAGGGGTTTCCAAGATTGGTTGAGCTTGTATCAATGTTCCTTGTTAAAATTATCTAGATATCTTAAATTTCAAGGGCTTCATGAATGATACAAGAGGTGTATAAGGGTAGATAAACAATGATTTTGGTTTGGTCAAAATAGATAAGACATTTGGATTTAATGGAGTGATAAAATATCATAGATTTGGAGATGTAGTTGTGAGTCATGGAAGCTAAGTGTTCCTTCGTAACATCCCTGGTGAAAATTCCATGTAATAAAAGTAAAAATAATAACCATAGTTGATGGGACATGTATTCCAAGCTGAATGTTGGGAAAAACATCCTAGCGGTGTTAAATTCGATTATTATGGCTAAAGGAAATGGAAAAGGCTTTGGAAAGGTATGAGGCATTAATTGGCATTTTATTTATGAAAATAATGGAAATTAGGAGAAAAGGGAGATGAAAGGTCACAAGTTGCATGTGCGGAGGAAAATGAATGAAAATAATGGAAATTTGAGAAAATAGAGGCCTTGTTGATAAAAAGGCTTCTGAGGATTAGTTGGAAAGATTTTTCTCACACTTATGGCTCTCATTATATTCTACTCTCTCTCTCTCTCTCTCTCTCTCTCTCACTCTTGGACACTTAGAGTTTTATTGGAGCATTTTGGCATTGGACCAAGAAAGGCAAGAAAGCAAGAATAAGGAGGAAGTAAGCAAGGAGGAGCAAGAATCAAGCATCTACAACAAGATTCTTGGAAGGAATCGATTTTCACATGTGTTTTCCTTGCTAAATATGGCATGCATGGTATTACATATGGTTCTTTTATGTCTTGGCATGGTTTTTTACAGGTGTGACAGTGTTTTCAGCCTAGCCTTTCCATTTCTGGATAGCCATGGTCTTGTGGGGTTTTCATGTTTTGGTTTAGTTGGATTACCGGATGGATTCGAAGTTGTGTGGGGTGGATCTCTAAATTGATATAACACATGGCCTAGTAACACCTGAACCAGAATTTGGGTTGCGGTAAATCTGGATAGTGTGTTGCCTTAGTGCGCCTAGGAATGCTCGATCAGTGAATGGTGGGATATACGATAAATTCTAGAGGTGGTTTTCCTCGGTTTAGGGCCTAGTGATCTGGGTTTGTATTGCGGTAAATCTTGAGAGGTGGGTGCTCTCCATTGAGCCTAGTAGTCATAAGATGGAATATACGGTAAATCCTAGAGAGTATGTCTTCGTTTAGGGCCTACTGACCCCTAACTCAGATTGTGGGTTGCAGTAAAGCCTAAGAAACTAAGAGACATGAAAATTCTTGACGGTTTAGTGGGAGAGAATAGGGTGATATCCATGTTTGTGTTGGCTTAATGATCGGGTTTAGATCACGAAAAATCCGGTTATGACATGTTTATTGTGTTGTCCTAGTGATCCGAGATGGATCATGGTAAATCCTGATTTCTATTGATGAGGGTGAGGTGGTTTAGCCTCGGGATGTTGTGGTTGGTTTTTCGGTTTGAGTCCCACATTCATTCTTGGAATATGGCATGGGGGTGATTGGACGAAGAGAGATTTGGCTCAGCCAATCTATGGTTGGGTGGAACATGGAAGTCCCATCTCCAATTAGTTTTTACACTCATTAATGAGAAGTGAATTCCTTTGGTATTTGATGTATAAATGTATTGGTTATTATGTGGATTCTATTGTTGTTGTATCCATGGTATTTCTATTGTTATTATGCTGGTTATAAGCATGTATTTTATCAGTGATGATGTATGGCTCTATCCATGTTTTTACTTGTAAATTAATGCACAATGTATCTATGGTTAAATAGATTGCATTGAAGCTTATGATGTAAGGGAGCAATGCTTCTTAGCGATTATGAGATAAGTATGATACCCCAATGTTTAATTATGTTGTTTACACTTGTAGATGCAATGTTTTTGACATGTTTGACGAAATTTCTGTCATGTCTAGGAGGGGTCTAGATGAGTTCCTGATGATTTGATTGCTTCCATACCTTTTTTTAATGTTATTCATCATCCCCTACAATTTCATGAAGTTCTAGGCAGTGACCTAGTCTTTGGGGCTAAAAAGGTGGCACAAATCCTGGAGTTGTAGGCACAAAACTAACCAAACCGGGCCCTGGCCTATAACTTGCCTTGGTATGCCCACAGATATAGGATTTTAGTCACTAATTTGCAATGGAATACCTGCACCTAAGGCTCAAATTGGTCAAAAAGTTAGTCTCCCTCAGGGTTTAGGGGCCTAGAAGGTTGGGTTACCTCCTGAGGATGTTGTTAATGCTGTGTAAGGTTTGTTTGTCAGGTTTCCATTGGTTCCACTTTCTCAAGGTCATATAGGAGGTTTAATATCATATTAGGAGCCTCTCGTCACATGTTTTCCCCGGTTGGCTGGTTACTTGGGTAGATGTGGGAAGATGGTGTTACATCCTTAAGACAAGCCTTGAATGATCTGCCAATTTTTCCTATGTATGATTTATTGAACAAGAAAGGAATTTAATAAACTTCATGTCTCATCATCAGATCATACTCATCCATGATGGTTTTAAACAATGGTTTCAAAGTTTTGAAATGTATAAAACTACTTTTAAAGTTATTTTTAGCTAAAATTTTGAGATGATATACACAATAACTTTGATGTAGGGAAGAGAAATGAGAGTGCAAGGAGGGGACGAAGGATGGAATTTAGCATTCAAAAATAAATATGATTGAAAGGATTTATTACTTTGGGACTTGGAGTAGCCATTATTTACAAGGGCCTTAATTAAATGAACCTTTTCATTAGCTCTAAATTGGGAATCAAAAATCCAAATGGCTCTGGTTAAGAGAGTCTTTAGTACTGCTGAATTTTGAGCTGGGTGGTGATGGGAACATGAATGGAGGTATTAGTAATTTTTTAGATACAATTGGTGGGATAGGGATCCATTAGGAATGTTGGAAATGAGAACTTCAAGGAAGGGGAGGGATAAATCCTCTTCCAACTCCATTATAAATTGAATATGATGGGATACATTATTTAAATGGTTGATGAAGGTGTGGAGGGAAGGGAATCCATGAAGCCAAACTACAAAGCTATTGTTGGTGGAAATATATGTATTCTAATTCCAAAATTTAATTATCTAATCCGATATTGTAAGAATTAGAGACGCAAGCACATGAAATGCAGTATTAGAGCTTATTCTAAGCTATGCTAACAACCAACACTAGAAAGAACCAATCACTAAGGATTATAACTTGTCACCATACTCATGGACTCTAATGCTTATTGATAGAACTCTAAATTAGACACAAATTAAGGTCCATCTAACCTTTCTTGGGCACATAAAGGTTATATTAAGTCTCTCCTTCTACACTTAATAATTTTTTTTTTAGCTTTAATATGTTCTTAGGAAGGTTTAGAGATAATTTCATATTTGTGCATAATATGATTTATTTTTGAAGAATATTGTGAGAATTTTGGGAAGATTATGAAGATTTGGAGGAAGAGATAATCTAGGGACTTGCTCCCTAATACAACAGGATCAATATTGGAGAATAAATGAACAAAATATCGTGAAACTATTGAGAAATTCTAGAGCTCCAATGATTGAGAAAATCTAGGAATGTGTTCCCTGTCATTTAATGCAGATTCCTAGTGTTGGGAACCAGATCCACTATTTGAGGGATTTTGGAGGGGAAAGATTCCTCCTTTTAAGGATAATTCTTCCTCATAATTTTTTATAAGTACCAATTCGAATTGGCCTCTAGGGGATGTATTTATTAGTCTTCTTATGGAGAAAACGTATTGTTTAGCAGCTCCTCTTTCATTTCTAATAGGGATGTACTTAGATTGATTCAAATAATGAATTTTGGTGCCATTTTTAGATTATAAAGCTTGGTTTCTTCCATAGGACTATGATCTCCTTGGGCTTAGCCATCCTAGGAGCCTCAAAGCCCTCTTTCACAATTTCTTTATGTCCTTTGAATGTCTTTTTCACTTGCATCTCTTGTTTATGCATTTATTGTTCATGCTTCTTTTGTTGTAGGTTATATTGGTTAAATGGTTGAAGTGATTTTTTTTTAAGGTTATTTTTAGATTCTCAAGCATGATTCATCGTTATAAAAATAAATAAAAGTCATATTAATCATTGAGCTACTTGGATTGGGTTACTAGTTCACGAATCTAGGATTTCTCGAAGTCCCTTTTTGCAAAATAGTAGAAATGTTCTGTTATTTTTTAGAACATGTTAATAAGCTTCATTTGAGTTGATTCCACTTGTATTGGGTCATACAAACATTCAAGTTAATAAAATAAATTTTTTACCCAATTTCATTTTCTCTTGATTAGGTTAGGAATTTGATAGGTTTACTAGCTCACTAGTTCTTCAATTTTTAGTTTTTAGACTAGTAATTTTCTGCTATTTTTTAGCACGTGTTAACAAGGGTATTTTGGAGTGATTCCACTTGTAATGGAGTCCTACAACATCCTAATTAATAAAAAAATGTCCCATCCCATTTAAATTTGATTTACTTGGTCATTCGGTGAGTATCTCTTTTTATAGCATCTACATGACTTCCTGTAGCACTCCTATAACACGTGTAAACTTGACCAGAGTTGCTCCCAAAGCTTGGTTTTTTTCTCTTACGATTGAATCATGACCCCTAGGATATAAATCCATGATTTAGGAATAATAAACACCACTTAGGAAATGCATTTTTACAAAGTAGATTAGGCCTATTTATTTGAATTCATGCTCTTAAGATTTCAATTACAAATTGTTGATTAATTTATTTTCAAAGTAACATTTCCCTTTCTGCAATTACTTTAAGATTTTATTTCATGAAATTCACTCCATTACAACATATCAACTAAGGAAAAACACATTAATTTTTCACATATCGTACCGGCACCTGTTAATTTTGTATGAACCTCGGGTTGATAATTAAAGATGGTAGCCTTGGGAGTTGCAACATTGTTGTTGTAATACTGAGGCTCGTCACTTATCAGGTTTCGAACCACAATCTTTCATTACTTAAAAAAATGTTCATGTGGTTTCACTTATGTAGCTTATTAGGTCTTGAGACTTCATCGGTTCTAATCTATAGTGATGCATATAAAAACTCATTAAACGTGTTGTAGAAAAGTAAATCACAGAAAAATAAATGTCGGCAACTATAAGAAAAAGTGTATAGGTAAAGTAAACAAAAAAAGACAATAAACTACAAGAAATGTGTTATTAAAATATCAAAAATAAATTCTAAGTGGACTTAGAGTCATAATGACATATTGTAGGTTCTTATTTGTTGTAGGACTCTTTTACCAAGTGATTTCAAAGCTCTTAATCAATTAAAGAATCCTAAACTACAAACCACATATTATTCAGTATTTAGATGTAGAATATGGTTTCTAGTAGCCAATTAAGTACCAAAATTACAGTTTTGGTTATATTACCGAAAAAAGTATCAAAATTACAGTTTTGGTTCTGGTACCCAATTAAGTACCGAAAATTTGGAAATTAAATTCAAAATAATGAAATATATTAAGAAACCATCTCAAGATATCTTAAATCTTAAGCATGGAAAATCAAGTTGAATTTTATCATAATGCATTCTACTTAATAGATATGAAAATAGAGTAATAAATCTAATACTATGTGAAATACAAATCTAATGCAAAATTGAAAAGAAACATCAAATAAAATATGGAATCAATATAAAAACTAAATATTACCCTACTCTATAAATAAAAACTATCACGTTAACTGAGTCGAGGGGCCCTTCCCAACCTGAAAACATGCCCAAAAACTAATTCAAATTAGTGAGATGCTCAAACTTCAATGGTTAATATTCATTGCAACAATTTCTCTTCTTCTTACAAAATAAATGTTTAATTACAAACTCGTGATCCCATTTATCAGTCCTATGAGGCTCTATTTATACATTAAAATCAGTGAATAAGGATAATATCCAATCCCCTAAACTCAAAAAATGAATCTACAACTTTAGAGGAGAACCTCAGAAATACGATTTTCTTGTAATTTTATACAAATTGGCATTAAAAAACCATCCATATCTTCTTGACCATGATGTATTTTTGGGATATGTTTCTATCGAGCATATTTTCCATATTATCAACAAAAACCTCTCTTGGAATTTCCGATTCAATTCCATGGCCTCAAAGATCGTGCATGAATTTGGTTGTTTAGATACTTTTTCCAAACTAGGTTTTGCAGAAATTTTGTACAAATCTGCTTTGAAGAACCAACTGTAAATTTTAAATTGCATGGAATTTTTGAAATGCCTTGAGATATTAGTAAATTTATATGTTTTGAAAAAACCCATTTTTCATATTATTGCTATTCACCACCATATCCACATAAATCGAGGAAGAACGTGAGAGTTTCAAAACTGTTACCTATTTTTGGCTCTATATTAAATAATGTGCTAGTATCCCACACGTGTGAGATGAGTATATTACAAGGCTTGTGCCAACATATTAAGCCCAATTTTACCATGCTTTTAGAAATAAAAACACATTTTATAATTTTTACTTTTTTTCCTCGTGATAAAACCATATTAAAAACTCATTTAATCATTAAAAATACAAAAAAACATTAATAATTAACCATAAGGTAAAATGAATGCATTTAGTGAAAATTGGTAATATAATAGTTACATAATATGAACAATGTTACGGATGAAATAGGTAACCGCAATGTTACCTACTTTTTTTTGGTAGCATAAAAAGCACCCGATTTTGAAAAGTGGTGATGCAGAATCACCATTTTTTTTTTGTGCACATTTTTGACACTCTAATATTTTTATTTATGAAGTATGAATATTTGTTTTAAAATGTTAGTGAATTTCATGTTAATTTTGAAATGTATTAAAAAAAACAAAAATATTTGAAAATTATATCAAAGGAAATGACAAAATTTGAAAAAAAAAACACATAATTTAAAGAAAAAAACAAAACTTGACCAAAAAAAAATAAAAAAATAAAAACATCAAAAACATTTTTTTCTAACTTATTAAAAAAAACCATATTAAAAATAAATAAATAAAAAAAATAAAATAAAATAAAATAATGTAGATTAAAATAAATAAATAAATATAAAAATTTAAATTAAAAATAATAATAATAATAAGAAAAAAAATACAAATTAAAAAAAAAAAAAAACTAAAAAAAACCAAAAAAAATGAAAAAACCCACATGCAAATAATTAAAAAACAAATACACATAAATTTAGTGTTGTTTTTTTTTTTTTTAAATGAAACAATTTATAGATTTTAAAAATGAAAAACTAAATAAACTAAAAAAATTTAAAAAAACAATTAAATTAAATTAAAATTTAAAAAAATTAATAAATAAATTTTAAATTTTAAAAAATAATTAATCTATAATATTAAATATAAAAATTAAACAAATTGAATTTAAGATAAAAAAATTGAATAAATTTTTTTTTTTTAATTTTTTGAAATTAAAAAAAAAAAATCAAATTAAAATAAAAATAAAAAAAATTAAAAGTAAAATTTAAAAAAAAAAAAAAAAATCAAATAAAAAAATAAAATAATATATATATATATATATATATATATATATATATATATATATATATATATATATATATATATATATATTTGTTTTTTTTTTTAAATAAAAATTATATATATATATATATATATATATATATATATATATATATATATATATATATATATATTTGTTTTTTTTTAAATAAAAAATTATATATATATATATATATATATATATATATATATATATATATATATATATATATATATATTAAATAAAAAAATTAAATAAATTTTTTTTTTGAATTAAAAATAAAAAATAAAAATAAAAATTAAAAAAAAATCAATTTAAAAAAAAATAAAAAATTGGCGGGCGTGTGGTGGTGGTGAGGGCGCGCGATTCCCAAGATCTCCGCTTCTTCAAAGTGGCTATGAGGAAGTCTCTTTGAGTTTGCGTAAGTGGTCTTATTCAAACACCACCACCACCGCCAATCTTTCTTTCTTCCTTTTTCTTTTCTCTTTTCTTCTTCTTCTTCTTCTTCTTTTTCAATTTTTTTTTTTTTTAAATTGATTTTTTTAATTTTTTTTTTTAAATTGATTTTTCTTTTTTTTTCAAAAAATTTATTTATTTATTTATTTATAAAATCTAATTTGTTTTTGTTTTTGTTATAATTTTGTTTTTATTTTTTGTAAATTTTATTATTTATTTTGTTTTAAATTTTATTTATTTATTTATTTTGTTAGTAATTTTTATTAAATTTTGCTCCCTTTTTTTTATTTAATTGATTTTTTTTATTTATTTATTTTTTTTTCATAATTTTTCTTTATTATTTTATAAAATTTAATAAATTTTGTATTTTTTTTTAAATTTATTTGAATTTAATATTGTTTTTTAAATGTTTTACTTTTTTATTAAATTTTTTTTTTTTTTTAATTACATAAATTTTTTATATTTTTATATTTCAATTAAATTTTTGTATTTAAAATTAGTGTTTTTTTTAATTAAACTAAATTTTTTTAAATTAATTTGTTTTTAATTTTTTTTTTTTATTTAATATTATTTTATTATTATTATTTTTTTTTCAATTTTCCATTTTTAATTGATTTTTAAAGTTTTTATTTTAACAATGTTTTTTTTCTTTTTTTTCTTTTATATTTAACATTTATTTTTTCTTTCAAAATTTATTTATTTATTTGTTTATTTATTAAAATTTATTATTTTTGTTTTTAAATTTAATTTGTTATTTTAATATTTTTTTTTTTTTTAATTTGATAAAATCTTATATAGATACATATTTTAATTTAAGTTCATATATATATTTTATTTTTTATGATTTAAATTTAATTTATTTTTTATAGTTTATTTGTTTTTTTAATATATATTGTTTTAACTTTAATATTTTCATTGTATTTTATTTTTATTTTTTATTTTTAATTAATTTTTCATTTTTTTACTTTTAATTTAAATAATGTTTTTTTTTTTAAATTTTTTTTTTTTAAGATTTTTAAATTTATTAAAATTTAATATATTTTCTTAAATTTAATTTTTTTTTTTAATTATTTTTTTTAATTTAATAAGCATTTTTTTTTTAATTTAATTTCTATATTTAATTTCTTATAATTTCCTTTTTTCTAACTTCTTCTTCTTGTTTTTTTTTTTTTTTTAATATTTTTATTTTGTTTTTATTTTTATTTTTTAATTTCTATATTTTTTTTAATTTTAATCTTAAATTTTTTCGTTTATTTTTTTATTTTATTTTTCCTTAAATTTTAGGTTTTTTTTAATGTTTGAATTAAAATTTTTATTTTGTTTTTATTTTTTATTTTTTATTTTTTTACCTTCATATATTTTTAAATTTTAAGCTTTTAAATGTTTTTATTTTTTAAATTTATTTTTTTTCTTAAATTTTAGGTTTTTTTTTAATGTTTGAATTTTAAAAATTAAAAAATGTTACTTCTATTTTTAAAAATGCCAAAAGTATGACACAAATTTTTTTTTTGTTATTCCAGCATCAACTGGTTTTGTTTTGAGGGTGTTTTTTCAATCCTTTTTTCAAGAAACAATTTTGTTTTTACCATAATTTTATAAAATGTTGAAATTTGACCTTAAAAAAAAAACGAAGTGCGTTCTGGAATACACACTTTTTGTTTTTGGGGTTTTTTTTCAGTCCTTTTTTCAAGAAACAATTTTGTTTTTACCATAATTTTATAAAATGTTGAAATTTGACCTTCAAAAAAAACGAAGTGCGTTCTGGAATACACACTTTTTGTTTTTGAGGTGTTTTTTCATGTTTTTTGAGTCTTTTTGGGCTAGAGTTCCCGTTTTGAGGTTAGGTTACCTATTTCATCGGTAACAGTGTTTATGTTGTAAGGGAATGAATATGGCTTGTAAATGGAAGGTTTGGATAGAAAATTTTATAACATATCTAGGGTCCGAAATTTCCCCTTGCTTAAGATTTTGCATGCCCTCATGAAAACAAAATATGGAATAGGAAGGGATGGTGGATGATATAAGGCAATAATAAAGATAATGGCTAAATAAATATGGACTTGGAAACATGCAATACCATTACTTATTTTGTGGTTCTTTTCTCAAATAAAAAACAATGACTTCATCCTCTTATTGAGAGCATTTATATGACGATTGTGTGAATGTTTTATGATGTAAAATGAGAAGACACTATAGATATTCATGTACCACAATCCTTCTTATGGTCTTACTAGAATATGCATTAATGGATTTGGAAATGGGGGTTTAATGGTGGTTTAAGAAAGGTGAATACTTATGCAATAGGAAGTGGTTAATCATAAAGATTCCTTAAATTTTAGTGAGTTAAATATCCTTTAAAAAAAAATTACACCAAGTATACCTTTGAATTTTGGTTTATACTGCAGGCTGAGGAGGAGGAAAAGTAAGGCTGAAAGTATAGAATGATCTGGAAGAGATGGAGCTGACTCTACAGTGGAAGTAAATCGAGAACTCCTCAAAGGTCCAGTTCCAGTTCATTCCCAGGAATGGATATTGTGCACAAATTCCATCTAGGATAAATGCAGACATGTAGAATTATAGTGCCTAGTTCTCCCTCAAAGATGCTTTTTCCTTCCCCACATGACGTTGCAACTTGAATGATAATATATCTTCCCAATTGAAAATTTTGTCGTGGGTTACCACCATGTTGAGTATATATATCCAATTCTCCTCAAACACCTTAGTGCTCTTACACCCATGCAACTGACAACACATGGGTATCAAATACTGTTATATGTCTCTGAGAATATTTTTCAGATAGACTGCGGATGGGTGATGGAGAAACTTGGTAGGCTATCAAAACCATGATTTGATATTGTCACTTGTGTCAAGGTTGTGCCATATCGTGTAAAATTTATCATTAGCATATTTTGTGGGCTTGAGAAACTTATAATATGTCTACATACCTTCACCATAGTAGGTGGCGAGATAAATGTCACTCTTACTATCAAGTACAAGGTGAGATTCATTCATATGTGTAATTATCCATTCAATAACCTCTGCACATGGCATCACTGGGAATATGCATGCGATGCTATACATCCTGGACTTCTTGATATTAATGTATGCTTGCACATATTCTAAGTTCTGCAAACCTATCCTGCATGAATGTGTCCTTGGTCTTGCCCCATGTGACCTTGGTAGTTTTATTAATGAAGCACACTGTGTATGCATATATGGGAATGTTTGGATTCGTAACTTCAACCGGTTCCTCAGTGTTTGCGTTTGAGAGTTATTTGGAGGCCACTTTACAAGGTGACATCACTCCAACAGATGAAGACGGGGTGAAAATACTTATAGCATGAACACCTGTTTTTGGCAGCACAATCATAATGAAAAGATTATCTTAAAATGACCTACTTATGCAACAATACTTATAAATCATGTACAAAGAGCCATCATATGTAATTGGCTATGAAAATATATGAACGACATCACAAAACCACTTGCATGCATGAGAAAATAGGCATGCAAACTATGAGGGCGCACTTTCAAAGCAAGAAAGAGTATAAGGCGTCATTCAAGGCTTTGCAGTGCGCTCATGAGCTCAAGAAAGTGAAAGGAAACTCAAGGGTGAATTTGCGCACTTCGAAGGGTTGAATGGGTGAGATGTTGGGCCTTCAGGCCTTCACAATGTGATCATGTGCTCAAGGAGAGAAAGGGGGCGTATTGCGCACTCCGAAGGGACGAAGGAATGGGTTGAACAACCTTCAGGCCTTCGCAATGCGCTCATGTGCTCAAAGGAAATTAGGTCGCACTAGCGCACTCCGAAAGGACTAAGGAAGATGCTTCGAGTCTTCATGGTGCACTCATGCGCTCAAGGGAGGGTGCAGTTCTTCATGGTGAAATAGTGTGCTCAAGAGAAATACTTGGTGATTCTAGGTGTAGTTTTAAGGGTTAATTGGGCTTCAATGTCCAAAAGTGTGTTCTGCTTGGTTGAAGCTCAAAATAATTTTTAACAAAAATATTTGATGATAAGATGAGGAGAATAAATATCTTCTAGGTTATATAAATGATGTCGCATTCATGGTGGATTATGAAATGTTGAAGAATGTGAATATTTTTTGCATAAGACAACATATTAACACTTGCAACATGAATATTGAGCATAAACTCTAGTTTTCAAACTGGAAAACAAAGAAATGATAGAAATAAAAGCAAGAATGACAGTGAAAGCATGAAAGAAAATGAAAATATTCGACATGCAAAACGTACTATAGTTAATCAAGGTTTTCTTGATCTCCAGTTGTGTTCTCAACTCAGATGAGAATGAGTATGCAAAATAATGATTAAAAAAGTTGATTTAAATAAGTTTACATGAAAAAAATTTCATGCATGATCACCACTTATCAATGAGTGAAAGGATTGGTTATGGGAAGTTAAGTGGACTCCTATTTTCTAGGAGTGCACCCACATGCAACAAGATGGCTCATGAAAGTGCCCAGGAAGAGCACATGTATTCGTCACGAAGGAATGTGCTTAGGTAAGGCACACTTGCTGAGCATGAAGGAGTGCTCTCAAGAGGGGCGTATTTCTTCAGCTCGAAGGAGTGCGCTCAAGTTGAGCTCATGTATTTGTTAAAATGGAGTGTGTTTTTGCTTTTCTAAGTGATTTTCTTTCTGTTGCTTACTTTTTTAGTGCTTTTGAGTGTTTTTTAAGTGTGTGATGGTGAGAAGGAAAGTTTCTAAGTCAATATAAGTGATGATTTCACCCAACCATGGACTAACTAACTCAAGTGCTTCTAATGGTTAAGTGACGATGCTTAGGAAACATTGACGTTGGAGGATGCGACAGTAAGAGAAAACATATGAATATAAAATCAAACAACATGAAAATAAAAAGGGGTTTGAAGCGAAAGTTGATGTTGGCTCCAAAATTGATATATGAAAAAGTTTTGGAGGGTCATTGTTGCAACAACAACTAGATTATATATTGTTTTGAGTCCACTACTCTAAATACATCTGGCATGCCCATAGAATGATATCTCCATAAATACAAAAATGGGGGAAGACACGCCCTTATGCCTAATCATTATCCTCTAGATGGATCCCCCTAGAATTTCATACCACTGTATGGATAATCCTCTATGTAGGGTGGTTTTTGATCCCAATGAGAAAAAAACTCAAGTCAAAACACACGTTTGACTCCTCCCCCTCTAGCATGTTGTAGTAGCTTCCCCTGACAATCCATCCTGGGCTTCTATGGGCCCCCATCACGGATCTACACATGTGGTCTTATGGTGGGTATCTTCTCAAAGAATAATGAGCACAAAATTATCCCAAATGAACAGTTATTATTGGTCCTCTTCCAGCATAGACCCAACTAAAATTTCAACAACTTCATCAAAATTTGGGCCCACCAATATTAGGTCCCTCCAGTACACTCTCCACTAACATCATCTTCCCTCCAGTAATGCGGTTGAAGGCATGGCTACCCAAAATCTGCACCACTACCGCAGTTGTAGATCATGTCTCAAGTCTCTCCAAGTCATGTATTTGGATAATTTTGTCCTTTACCTAAGTACCTGGTACATAATGAATATCCAAAAACTCTCAAATATGCCTCCCACGAGGTAGCAATGGATGTATCTTTCCCACCAACCCCAATGGTGGAAAACCTGTCAAAAATTATATGTTTTGGATAGTGATCTTGATCGTATGCCCCTGTATCACAAATGCCTCTTTATATAGGTCAGAATATCTCACAATCCAAGATAAAAGAAGTTCGTCGTCTCTCATTAATGGGTTCTCAAAGAACTTGGGAAACCCATGTCACGCCAGAGCCCCTTTTACAGTTTGATTCCCTTGAATCTCAATGTGAAGATCATCAAAGTTACTTTCTCACCATACCATATTTAACTCTACAATATCTACCAAAACCCATCATATTTTGTTCATTCATAGTCATAAAATACATTTTCATACTTTAGCTTCAGCTTCCAGGAAAACCCCAACAATGTTTTTCCCTTCAGTCATGAGCGCAATTTTTCCTTCAAAAACTGCGTTGGACACACTTTTTTGCCTCTTTCCTATGCCCCAGGGTGTGAAAAAATCCCAACATGTGTGTTTTGACTGTGAGGAGGAGAAAGGGTTTCCCTTAGCCCAGTGAAGCCCTAATCTGGAAATTTAATCCACAAAAAATGATGAATAGAGTTAGGCCACCTACCTAAAAGTTACAGGTCTGGATTCTAACGGTCAGTTTTTCCACTGCAAGCTCACTAATATTTAGGGCCTTCTCCTACTCTCCAAACTCTCCAACAACTCACAATGAAAATGGATTTGATTTTGGGGCAAGAAACACATTTATAAGAAAAACCCTAGATTTTTTGTTGACCATTACGAGGAAATCGTAGCTCGGTTTGACAAACCGTTAGCACTGTTGGAAAGATATCAATGAGCTCCATAATGGGTTTCTCTTCATTTTTGATAACTTGAAACTTTTCCAGGAAGCCATTTTTTTATGAGGTCTCATTTTGTCGCCTCTCAAAATTGAATCTCTTCATATGAGTTTCATGTACTTTGGTACCACTTTTCCTTTGTTCTTGTTGACTTATGTGTTAATTTTTTCCGTGAGTAACCATTATTTACTCATGTTTTTACAGTTCCCTTTGGGCCTCCCCCGTGCGGCAACATCATGAAGTAACCCTTGTTCAGAGCATCAAAGATGAGTCCCCCTTACATCCATGGAGTTTGTTCAGAGTCCCACTGATTTTAGTTACAATATATCATCCATCTTTGCATCTCATTCATCCCATTTCACTCACATTTGGCCTCTAGCTATAGTGACCTATGTTTGAAAAGCATCTATTTGAGTAATTAACCATCCCCTCTAGAATCGAGTCAGTCGCTGCCAGATCAACCATGCCTATTATTCTATAGCAAGGGAATTCATCATTCCACCACTCATCTTGTCCCTCCATCATCATCCTTGGTGTCATTCTATCAGTCACATTATTGTGTCCCTCGTTCCTATGTTAAGGAATAATCATTTCCTCTACTCTGGCAGGCCATCTTCTATCAACTTCAGCACTTTTATTTGAGGAGAGTGGTTTAGAGGGAAATGTACCTTGGTTCCATCCTTCATAATTTTTCATTGCCTCATATTAAGCAAAGGGAATCATCATTTCCCTTTGAATTGGTTGTTTCTCACATGCTCGACTCCAGCTCATTATCATATGAACGAGAATCATACACTTGATGGTCCATTGATCCATTCAATTGTACCAACATTTCTTGGGTGTGTGTGAGATGTTCCAGACCTCATGAGGGTGTGGCCCTTCAGGTAGCACCCCACATTCCCATATGATAGCAAATTATGATCCAACCTTAGATGCAGTTCCATAGATTTGGCTGGCTCAGTTTCCGACACTTGTAGAGCCCACAACATGCATGTATGCTTTAGATAGTCCATTCATATATTTAGAGCCATTTATTATTTATTAGGACTTATTTGGTTATGATATTCCCCCTCCTCTCTGTTTGGAGGGCATCATGTCTCATGTACTCATATCAACATATGTTATTGTATCTAATCCTGGCCTCTATTTTCCAGGCACATTATGTATATGGGACTCATTCTATCATTGTATCACTTTCTGGCCCATTGATGCCAACATATCATGTATCATGTACCTTTCTGCTCAGCCCCACATTACGAAGCACATCATTATTATTTTTACTCAGTTATCTCGGTGGGTATTGGTATGCCTCCCCCACTGCATTTTTGATTATGCACTTACCAATAAAAGGAGACTTCTATCAGCTAAGTAGGTCTCACCCCCTCCATTCTCAATCTTTCCTTACCTCTCTCTCTCTCTCTCTCTCCCCCTCCCTCTCTCTCTCTCTCTCAGTGTCTCGTGAAAGTGAAACCTACAACATATTTCGGTCATACAATTTTCTCCTGTCTCTCTTACGTTGGGGGGGGGGGGGGATCTGTTATCACCCAAAAAATATCACCTAGTCATTTCTTACAAGGTGGATCAAAATATACCATGTAGGATCAATTTTACCATGGTAAAATCCACTTTCACCATAGAAAATAATTTATTAAACCATTTTTAAATAAATATATTTGACCAATTTGAATATCTTTTCCCTCTCAAAAATTATAATAAAATATCCACAATGGTTAGATTTTTATTTAGTCAATAATATTTTACTATTTTCTAATTCTCAATCTATTCCAATATTTTGTTATAAATAGAGGGTTTTCTCTCCATTCTTCACCATGACCATTTTCATCATCAACATTATCATCTCATAGCATTTGAGCTCCCATTGATTCAAGCCTTTTATTGGTTTTCTTTTGCATACCACATATTGAGAGAGAGAAGCATGTTGTTGAAGAAAAAGGACAAGATGGATTGATCCCATGGAGGGGGAAATGTGGACCCATTCTATAATTTCTCCTCATCAAGTGTATTCATTAATAAAATTATCATTAATTAAATTCCTCTATTGGGTACTTCGATTTTCTGTTTGTATATGTTTCTATTTGCGTGATCTATTTTGCGGCAAGGTTTTTCTCATGTTTTTGTCGCAGATCTGAAGCATAGAAGCATCCATATTTTGTTGTTAGGACTGCATGTCACCAACACAACTGCTAATAATTTTCATACTAAAAATCATAAACAACCACCATGCTCTGAACATGAATATACAACATAATCATCTAACAACAACAACATGATAATCCTTGACATGAGGCCAAATAACCAAGCAACAACAAAGCATCATCCACGCAATCCAAGCTTCTATGAGATAGTAACAACAACATGCATATTTTTCAATAGTGACAACAAAAATAACCATACATCTAGATTACCAGCAATGATATGAACTCATCATAGTCAACATAATGCAACAAGGAGTTCTCAAGAAACCATAATGGCAACAATGAATCATTAGAATAAAATAATATGCTCCCCCTCAACCTGTTCCAATGCTTCATCATCAATTCTGATCACATCATATATTTCTCACCAATCAAAGAGACAAATCAACAACATTAATAAGAATTTGCGACAACTCAACGTAAGCCATTATAAGCCAATAACCTAAGTAGTATAAGGGCATTACCAAAAAACTGCAACGAACCAATGTCAGATCTAGAAAGACAATAATGAATTGACGAAAACATATGAGAAGCTCCCTCTAAATTTGTGTCATTTATTTTTCATCACATGAAACCATACACAACAGTCTAAGTCATTAACCATGTACATACGTGACTGCCCTTCATGTGAAATGTTTACAACATCTAAAATGTTGGTTGTTCATAATCAAAGCTCCCCATGAGATCATATTTCCTGTTACGTTAGAGAAATTAGCAGAGTGAAGAGGCAAGAATCAGTCCCAACTTATGCCTGAGATACTCAAATGAATCATGTGGAAGAGGTTTGGTGAATAGATCTGCAACTTGTTCCTTTCAAGGAAAATATTCCAACTTTATCTTTTGTTAAATAAGTTTATGTCTAAGAAAATGGTATTTTATTGGGATGTGCTTAGTTTTTGAGTGCATGACATGATTTTTAGAGATTCTTATGGCACTAGCGTTGTAAAAAAAAATAGATATAGGTTGAGGACAAGAGACTTGGATTTCTTGTGATGTTTGGATCATCCGTAGAAGTTGAGTACAACAAGAAAAAAAACAACATATTATGCTTCATCAGTTGGTAAATAAATATAATTTTGTTTCTTAATGAACCAAGAAACTAAGTGTGGTCCCATAAAGAATGTTCCTCCACTCGTACTTTTGCGGTCATCAAAACTACCTACCCAGATTGCATTTGTGTAAGCATTAAGTACAAAATATGTGTTTTGGGATACCATAGTCCAAGATCTTGAGTTCCTTGCAAACACTTGAATATCATTTTGACTGCTTTGAGATGTGTCTCTTTAGTATTTTCTTGGAATTTTCCAACTATTCCAACTGCATGCATAAAGTATGGTCTTGTACTAGTAAGATAAAACAAGTTTCCAATCATAGATCTGTATTTAGGTTGATTAATCATAGGAGAGTCATCATCTTGGCTAAGAATACATCCTATCACCATGGGTGTGCATACATGTTTGTAGTCTTCTAATCCATATTTCTTCATGATCTGCTCGAGATACTTAGTTTGAGAAAGGAAGATGCCATCCTTAGTTTGATGAAACTGAAGGCCAAGAAAGCATGTTAGCTCACCAAGTAAAGAAATTTCAGATTCCTGATGCATGGCTAAAGCAAATCCTTGACTCATAGATTCAACATTACTTCCAAATATGATTTCATCAACATAAACCACTACAACTAGTAGTTTGTCTTTGTCAAATTTGGCATATAGATTGATATCTGTGTATCATTTATTGAACCCTTATTGTTGAAGATACTTGTCAAGGCGATAATACCATGCATGGGAGTCTGTTTTAACCCATATAATATCTTCTTAAGTTTGAAAACAATATTTTTATTATTAGCAAGTATGAATCCTTCAGGTTGTTTACTATACAATTCTTCCTCAAGGTCTCCATTTGAAAATGCATATTTAACATGCATTTGATATACCGTGAAGTTACGAAAGATAGAAAATTCAAGAAACCTTTTTATGGATTCAAGTCTATCTACAGGCGAAATGTCCCTTTAAATTCTATCCCTTCCTATTGAGCATAACCTTCACATACAAGTCTTTCTTTGTTTCGAATTATTTCTCCATTTTCATTCAGTTTTTTTTTTTTAAACACCCACTTTGTCCCAATTACATTTTATTATGAGGCCTTGGTACAAGTTCCCATGTATGGTTCTTTTATATTGATAGAGTTATTCATTCATCTCCTTTGTAATGGTGTGTTTTTTTTTCTATGAGTACCAAAAACACCTTCCTTGGAGTTGCTTGTTACCTACAAGGAACATACATACAATTGGATGTTGTTAGTGGACAAACATGGATAAACAAAGCATTAAAAATAATAAAAACAATGCATGAAAAAAACTAAATCAAAACTAGACTAAATAACATGTAAACAAGCTTAATGAAGAAAAAAATCAGCAAAGGTATAGGAAAAGGATCGTCTTTTGTGATTTCTGATGGTGGAAGAGTTATAATAGAAGTATCAAAGACACTTGAAGAGAATTGTTTGAGAAATGGTGCTTAAGAACTCTCAAGAAGGATTTCCCTTTCTCAATCTCTTTGTAAGCTCTTTCTCTCTCAAAGAATCATAGAAGACACTCTCAATGGTGGAATTCTCTTCTCAATGGTATGATTTATTACTAGAGAGAAATTTTGGAAGCATAACAATGCACTAGTTATTCTTGTTTTTGGCTCTCCATGAACTTGTATTTATAGAATTTTTGGACACTCCTTCCCTCCTTTGGCTCATCAATGTGGTTGTTTTCCTCATAAATGAGATGAGATCGACCATCTCCTTTCCTTTAAGGCTTCTTGGGGCTCAAGGCTCGAACATCATGTCAAGGGTTGTAGTGTTCTTCAAGCAAGTTTGTGGCATGAGGTGCCAACTAGAATTTTTCATAACCACGCAACTATCGAAAAAACAACCACGTAGTTTTTATTTTCCAGAAATGGTGCGCCCACATGGTTGTTATTTCTAGTAATTGTGCACCCATGTGGTTCAATTTTTGAACTTGAACCTTATGAAATATTTTAATTTTTGGTCTTCATGGTGGTTTCAGCTGAAAATGTAACCTCTGTATGTGTTGATCACTAATTTTGAGTGTCTTCTAGTGTGTACAAATGAGTGTAGTATTTTCACATGATAGCCACCTTAAGCCAACATTCATATTTTCTTGCTTAATTCACTTTTTGAGGTTCAATTGTGGATAATAAGGCTAAGTTACTTGATGATTCAACAAAAGTTCTTCTAATTTGTATTCCTGCTTCTTTATTACCTATAATTTGAGATTCGGAATGATTTTTTTGAACATATCTTGAATGAGTCTTTTCTGACACACCAACATTTTCATTTCCTTCTTCTGATGCTTCTCTTTCTTATTCTCCTAAAAATTCTTGGATTTTAGTATGGATTTGTTCATCATCTGATTGTGCTTCTCTTTTGGTACCCGTTGATGCTTCATCAATCACAAAATCTATACTTTCAATAATCTTTTGGATCCTTTTATTATAATATTTATATCCTTTACTTCTAGAAGAGTTTGTTGAATTGTTATGTTCATTCTTTCCGCAAATCCATTTGAGGAGTTTTAGTTATGGAAAACTACCTTTTGATGCCATGCTGCTCACAAAAATTTGAAAAATTCATCTTATATTAACTCTAATCCTCTATTATATCTAAGACACTTGATTTTTAATTCTAATTCATTTTCCACCATAGGCTTGAAAATTTTAAAATTTTAAAATGCCTCATCTTTATACTTTAGTAAACCAACCCAACACATTCTTGTAAAGTCATCAATTAATAACATCAAGAATTGTTCACCACGAGGAGACTTATTTCTCATAAGTCCACATAAATCGGTGTAAACAAGTTCAAAGGGTTTACCTGAAGTGCATTCTTTAGCTTTATACTGAACTCTAGATTGCTTACCAAATTGGCATGATTTGAAAACACTATTTTTAGGTGGAGAGATGTCTGGAAAGTCACAAATGGCTCCCTTCTTTCTTGTTTTGTATAGTTGAGAAAAGCCGACGTGTCATAATATTTTGAGCTAGAGCCAACTTTCTCCAGATTTTCTCAAAAAGAAGTGCTCTTTGTTTCCTTCTAGGATATAAACAGTGCGTGGAGTTTTGGTTCCCTTGATTATAGTCTTACCTGTATCCAAATTTCTTACCACCCAATATTTTGACCTGAAAATAACTTCATGCCCCTGATCACACATTTTACTAACACTTAACAAGTTATATCTTATCCCATCAACAAATAATACATTCTCAGCCTTGACCTTTTCTTTTAATACCACCGATCCTTTTCCTTTAATAGTAGTAGGTGGCTTATTACCAAAAGTCACATTATTTTATTTCTTAATTTCATTAAAATAACAAACTTATCTTTTTCACCCATCATACGCTTTGAACAACCATTGTCAATGTACCATAGATTCTCTTGATCTCTTGCATACAACGCTAGACCAAAATTTTTAGAGGAAGTAATTTTATTTTTCCATACCTTTGGAGGTTGTATATTCTGCTCATGTTGATAAGATGAATTCATCCTGCTTCTACATTCATTTTCTTCATGAACAAATTTATTGAAAATAGAACATTCAACTTCATTCTGAAGAGGGGAGAAAACATTATAAGAATACTTCTTCGACCTATTTACATTATGTTGTTTTCTTGCTTCTCTAGCCAAAATCGTTTTATAAGCAACACACTAAATTCCTTTGTGACCAAAGTTGTGAGATGTAAAGCATTGACCATTGAAATAAGAATACTTGGGAGTATAATACCTTTTTGAGTAGCTTGCAAATTTTTCATGGAAATGTTGTTTTCCTGAGTATAGTTTGACCCTTCATTCCTTGGTTGAGTCCTACTATTATGATGATTTCTTCCTCTTACAATATTGACGTAGCTTTTTGTACCTACTTCTAAAGATTTAATAGGCTCTGATGTTTCACCATTTTCATTTGGATTGTATCCAAGACTTGTCTTGATTAGTGGAGAACGTTGAACTTTAATGATCTCCTTTAAGTTTCATATCCTTTAGAAAATATAAGATTTAGAGCCTTTGTTTTCTCAAGTTACTTTCTTAGACCCACAATTTCAAGTTCTAAGTTTTCACATTGCTTTTCCCTTTCTTGGAATTATTTCTTAAAAGCTTATTCTGCTAATTTAGCCTCTTCTAGATAGATCTTTAGCTGGGTTATTTCTTCAACTAGATGTTTTCTTTATACATATTGATTTCCTTTTCTTGATTCTTGTTTATGAACCTGAGTCTATCAGTTTCTTCTAGAGCATCCATAAAGTCATCATCATCAGACTCATCTACACATTGTTCCTTGAATTCCTTTATTAATTGAAAATCTTGATTTGATTCATGATCCTCATTATTAGAAGAATATTCACTACCTTCATGGGTATAAAAACGTTTCTTGGTAGTAAAACGTATTTTGACATCTTCTTTGAAACATTATTTCCTTTTTCATGATTTTATTTAGAAGGAAACTTAGAAACATAGTGCCCTACTCTTCCATAGGAAAAACATTTCAAAGGAAGATTACCTTTGACCCTACTAGTTCCTACTTGGAGCTTCTTCGCAAAATTTGCTTCTTCATCATTTTAAATGTAACTTTTATCTTTAGGCTCTTCCCTTTATTTCCCTTTTTTTGTGACTTTGAATGTTGATTCTCTAACACCTTATGTATCCCCTTTTATAATCTCATAATTTTTCAAGATCCTATGGAGTTTTTCAATGGTGATATTCTTCAAATCTTGCATTTCTTCGATGGTAGAGACTTTGGAATCGAACATTGGGGTTAGTGATATCAAAATATTTTCATCAAAAACAATATCCTTTATTTTGTCACCAATATATTTCATTGTGTCAACAATATAATCTACTCTAACTAAAAATATTGCAATGTTTCATCATCATGCATTCTAAGAGACTCATACTTAATTTTATATGTTTGATGTTTACCTCCTTTTACATTAGAGTCAGCTTCATAGCTTTTACAAAGATTATCCCATATTTCCTTTGTGGTGCTCAACTGCATGACTTTCACAATATAAGATTCAACTAAACCTCCCAAGAGAGCATTTACAACATTTTCATTGTTCTCATACCATTTCTTTCCTGCATTGTCTATGGGAATGAAGGTTGGGTATTGATATCCACCTTCAACAATATCCCATACATCAACTCCTAGTGCTTGAAAATATGATCTCATTATGATTTTCCAAAAGATAAATTTAGTTGCATTAAAAAAACGTGGCTTGTTAGAAGATACTCCCTCTTGAATACTCATTTTGATAGATATCCCTTTAAGTGATAAATCTTCTTCTGAGGGACCTGCTCTTATACCAATTGTTAAGAAAAATACTGAGAAGGGGGGTAGGGGGCGAATCAGTATTTTTAATTCGCTTTAACTTTCAATTTCACATTTAGAATTATGTACACTATTGTTCTTCATGCAACCCACATGCGTACATGACTCTAGTGAATGAAAATCATGTATATCCAAATAACTAATTTTCACATGTTCCATCAGATGTTTATCTTTAACCAATGCATACTTATTTTATTATCCATTTATTAAGAAGTAATCATGAGTATTAAAGAGTATATAAATGATCAACACAATAGAAACATATCAACACATATGGACACCAGGATTTTAGGTGGAAACCCAATGTCGAAGAAAACCACCATTGTTTTTGTCTTTGTTTTCTTTCTTTTTATATAAAGAAAATATTCATTACATATTGTATTGGTGCAAACTCTTTCCATCACATAGGAAACCACCAGCAGGAGGCTACACCATCCACTCATTCTCCAACACCCGCTAGAAGGGAGCTACAACCCCTAATCTCGTTTACTAGCTCCTACCAGAAGGAAGCTCCTACCCCCTCACTAAAGGCTACAACCCTCAACACCTTGTGGACCATGTTTCATAATATTTCACACTAGATCCACCTTTCAATCAATCATCAAAACATCCAGGCCACCTTTCATCAAATTTTCACACTGAACCAACACCAACAATAAGCCCAAACTGGAAAACGGAATCAAAAAATTTGAATCACTGAATCACCATAGACCAACTGAGTCACTGAAACATCAAGCTACTGAATAATGAATCCAACCAATCACTAAACTGAATCTCAACCAATGCAACTAGATCAAATCAATGTAATACTTGATAACACTGTCACATATCAATCAGTTAACCATTCACTAATTAATGAGATTGTCATCATTGAAATAATGTGCAGTCATTACAAAACCTAATCAAATTAACTTCAAAATATATATGTGACTATTCCGAAGAAAATTCATGTATATATGTGTTTCCTGTGCATAACACCTACATATAGGTCTCAACTCACAAAATACTGAAAATATGATTCTCTGAGAATTGAATCAGTTGAGTCACTAGAGAAGATATATTATTGAACCAGATCAAACCAACATGGTCAATATCATCATGCCATACCAACCCAAGTCACCACTCAATAACCAATCATCAACACATTCAGATATCAACTATTTTGATCAAGCCATCATTGGTGAACAAAAACAAATTGAACATATTTCATCAAATGTCATCATCAAGAATAAATTCAAACTTTGATCAAGTTAAACTTAGAATGTATACACAAATTTATTTAACCATATCTGTGTATATATGTGCTTATCATGCATAGAACTCGTGTATATATTTCAACATAATAAATACAAAATCCCAAATCAGGTAGTAGTATAAAAAAAATTACTTCAAAATACATATGTTACTACTATGTGGCATATATGCGTATGTACGCGACAATACAAAAAATACGTACAAATATTTAAAAATATTGAAACAAAACTTCATTGCAAATCATGTGTCAAACCCAAATATTTGTGCACATACTTTCAAAGGTCACATATTACTGCAAACACGTTCATATCAGACCATCACCATAACTATAGATCTAACATTTTTAGCTACACGAACATAACATATCAAGCAAGTATATCCATTGGTCATTATTGCATTGTCAGATCTATCATATCTAAGTCATTTCCTTGCTCACTGGTGCACACCTGTTTTCAGATCAGATCACACATGAATAGTTTATCTAATGCACACTTATCACCTTGACCTCCATATCCTTATACATATTTTTCCTTTGCGAATACCTCAGGAAAAAACTTTGGAAATGTCATTAGTATTCATTGATGGGATCAAATAGACATTGCCACCACAATTACTATGGGAAATTACCATGGTAATGAACCCCGATATCCAATTTTCTATGGTTCAGATTATGTATGCGATTTTTTTTCACATGACCTACATATATATGTGACTCTTCCTCACAATAATTTAGTGTATTTTTCCAAACTTCATAATTTTAATGCATTTTGTGACTCAGTTGTTAATTCTCTCTTATAGCCTCTGTAATATTAGCTCCAATATTCCGGTTATATGTATTAGTTCCATACCCATCATATTATAACCAATTTGAAATCAAGGATATCTTTGTCAAATATGTTTCCATCAAGGACAACACATTAGCCATAATGGAAACAACATATACTGCAAAAATTCAAAGAATAGTCTTACAATATTTACGATATACACATGAAAGTGTGTCGGCTTAATAAGCTTCAAGTATTAATAGAAAGTTCCAATATACATCAATATAATGAACACCACTAGCTCCAATAGTGGAGCGTTAGATCTACCACTTGCCCTCCAAAAGAATTATATTCATCTTTAATGCCTGGTAGGAGAAGCTAAGGTGAAATTCCTTTTCTTGAGCCATGAGGATGTATATATAACAAATGAGGTGACTCTCCACCTCTCTTGTGACTCATGGACTCACCTCATGACTCTTGGGATTCCATATGTTATTTATAATTATCATGAGACTCTTTGACTTCTATATGACTTTTCACATTCTATATATGACTCTTGCACTTCCACTATGCATTTCTCATTTATTGAAATTACATAATTACATCAAAAAATTATGTGGCACATGGTGACTCGTATGAATCTTGAGATGACACTTTGATAAGATGTGACTTAAAACATATGACATGGACTTGTTGATGATGTTTCAATGTCAATATTATTATCTTGTTATCCTCTTCCTCCTCCAAAAGGCTTGAAGAGAGTGAGTCTTCACTATGATCTTGATCTTCCAGCTTCCATTGAAATCTAGTGTCCCTTCATATTTTGTTCAATGATCATCTTGTCTTTACAACTTCCAAGTGTCTTCTAACAAAACCTCCTTCTCCTATTCTCTGAGCACCATATTTTCATGTCAAGATGTAGTACCTGTAAGTAGAATCCACTCATGATAAGATGCCATTAGTTCAGAAATATCTTAGTCTAACTTTCTTCGTGAGAATCATTGACTCGCCTGGAAGTGAGTACTTGACTAAGAGAAAGGATCAGGGATTTCACTGTGTGCAGATTCAGAGGACATGAGTGAGTGGATGGGGTGTCCAATTGCACAATGCGTAGTTCTAGAGGCATATAAAGAATGATTGCACAGTTCAGGGTCACAATGAAGAAGGATTTCCCACTGTAACTGCATAATTTGTAGTTTTGGAGGGAGACTAAGAATTTGGATTGCACAATTACACAGTTCAAGGAGATATGGAGATAGAATATAGACTGGGATTTCACAATGCACAGAAAGGGACTTTCTGAGAGGAAATATTGCGTAGTTCTGGAGGTCAAGAGGTTAGAATTAAGCACTATGACTACGAAATGCACAATCCTTAGAGGCAGTGATTGTGCATTGCACACTTTTAGGAGGCATGGATGCAGTGTTTAGGCTTGCAACTACACAATGTGCAATTCAGAGGGGAAAAGTGAGCTCAGGTTGGTCGAGCATGAAATCTTCCAAAATTTGACTAAGTGTGGGATTAGTGAGGCAGAGATGAAACCAAGGTAGGACTTGAACATGATCACACACTCAAAACCACCGACGACACAATGTAGAACACCCAACACTCAGAAAAAACATGATGCCTTTAATACGGCAACACAATCTCCTCCAAGTCTGACACTTAAGATATACTTAGCAACAACATCGAAGATACTAGTAAGACAATGCATAAAACTTTGGGAATGAGTCTAGTACATGTCTATATGATAGGTAGTACCCATCAGTATGAAAGTTTCCTCTTGAAATAGACCAAGACTCTGTTTTCACAATGTGTGACACTTCCAATGCCAAAAGACGACACTTAGGTTTTCATCCAAAAGGGACTAGAAAACTTAGAGGATTTACATGGAATGACTCTTTCCACTAGAAACGATAGCTTGCAAAGTCAGAGTAGGCTCCACAATTTGGATGTAGGACAAAATCTTGGAGAGTTTTGTAGCAACGAAAACATTATTATTAGGTGATTTATGGTTCTATCTTAATGATAATATTTTTCAAAATAATAATAAGGAACCCAATATTAGAGGGGAGTGATGACAAGCGTAACACTCACCATCTTCAACCTTAAGAATTTTTCGTACATGCACTTGGTTGGTTGTTAAAAAATAGAGCTAGTGCATGAGAATATATTTTTACGATGTAAGTGGAAATGCAAATTGAAAATATAAGCATCTTGTAAAATAATTTAGCTGCAAAAAATAATGGGGGATTTCTTGATGTGCTCAAGTGTGGTTCTAAATCTATTAATTGAATGAAAATAACATTAGGGACATGGGGCACATAGTTAGAAGAGAATCGTCATGCATGAGGAAACTTGATGGTAAACCATGGAAGAGCAAGCTTATGACTAATAGCTTGTTAGGGAGTACACCATCTTAGTGTTGAACCATGGATGTCATTGATGTCAACCCAAACAACATCTAGAATAAGCCCTGCTTTTGATGACAAAAATGACAAGATCAAGTTCTTTGGGGTCATGATCACCTTAATTTTATGGTACTCATTAGGTTGAATCTAAAAATAGGCGGAATGCCTCATAACTCCTCACAGTTGAGGAGATATGCTCGATCAAAGTCGAAGCCCCCTCCTTGTGGTCAAAGTCCCCAAAATTAGATGATGTGGCAGCGCAATAATTGGCTAAATAATTTTTTAATTCATGGAGCCTAGAATATTTTTTATTGAAGAACTTAATCAATTTTTTTCAACGTCAATATTGGTTGCAAAAGAGAATTTTATAGAGGGAAAATTAACAAATATTTAAGGGATATGTTGGCCCTAATATTGTTGGATTTTTTGGCTCCAAAAATCAAATTTTAAATTCAAATTTTAGATTTAATCCTAATGTCAGCTCCCTCCAAGTGTGTAAGTAAACTCCCTCCTATAATAATCAACGAATCTTATATAAGGAACTCATCTGCCCTTCCATTTTGTAACAAATTTGAGGCAATCACATCTAATTTTTCTCTGCAACCACGAGTAGTCTTGACCATCTAAAGCAGCATGCCAAAGTTGAAGAAAATTTCTGGGTTTTATTTTTAATTCCCTTGTTATGGCTACTCACTAGGATTTTTTAGTATCTCTGAAGTCATTCTTCCTTCCTTTTATGAGGCTAATCAGGGAATTTTATCTCCATTTATTTTTGGGTTTATGAGGTAGTTTGTATAAGGTCGATTAAACCTTCTAAGGCCACATCCCTATGGCTTCTTTTGAGGAAAAAATTTCGCAGACCCAGAGGCCTACTCAGCCCCCTTTGACAAACCTCACTGTGATATATTATGAAGCCGATATGGAGGCATAATAACATAATATTAAGGCATGTTTACTAGCAGCTTGAGGAAATCCCCTTTGATAATCCTGAGGCTAATTTGATATACATAACTAAGGATTTTTTCGTGAATTTTCATGCACAAGGTTGTTATAATTAAGAAAAACCTTGAATTTTCCAAGTCCTAATGTGAGAAAATTGATGAGCATGAATATCTCAACAAGAATGTTGAGACTCCTAAGGCTACCAACTTTGATTATCAACCGAGGATTCATACAAAATTAGAGGTGACAGTTCTATATGCATAATAGGTCAAGCTCTACTCATATCACCTTCAATAAATGAATCATATTAGGGAATACAAAGACCACTCTTTTACTAGATTCCAAAAATAACTTGCACGAAAATACAAGAGTTTACTCTAATTTCAGGAAGCTAAACATTATCCTATTTGCAGGAATGAAAGTGTCATTCACCAAATTTAAAGACTAATTAAAATTGAAGGAAGGTAAGATATTGTTCTAATTGAAAAAATGAAAAATGCTAGTCTACTTCCAGATGCAAATCAAGATTCTACTTGTAGAATCTAGGTCATTACTCTACTTGCAGAATGTGAAAACTTGCTTGAGAAAGGAAACTTGATCTAATGCGTATGACTAGAAAATATAAGAACATAACTTCAAAAAATAGGTCTAATATTCTTGCATTTAAGAGCTTCCCTTCTTATCACTGTGTTCAAAATAATTTATCTTTAGTAACAGAGTCCTTACACATTACATAAGAGAACAGTCTTTGTGATTCAAATGTGGAAATTTATCTACTAATTATAATTGTTGTTGTGTACTTGTAGTGAAGGAACGATGGGTCTAAAGTGGTCCTTGGCCTCCCCAACCATGGATTCAAAGTCTGGAGGTCATTATTCAATCCCAATATACAAAAATAAATCTCTTAAATAAAATCTGGTCAAGTTTAGACAGTGCTACAGGATGTTACAATATTGTTACAGGATTGATACAAGATGCTACAGGGTTGCCTTGTTTTGCTACAATATTGAATTTGAGAGCATTGTAAGGGTAGGAAAGGTGTTCTGAAGGTGGGATAAGGTATATGAAGGTGTATGAAGGATATATGAGGCATTTTTCCAAGCTTAGCATCCCTTAGAGACCCATATTGCACAAAATTACCTGCTCACAGTGTCCCCCAATGACCTTGAATAGATGATCTCGATGGAAAATTTTGAGAGAAGTATGAGGTGTCCAGGAGGGTGAGGCTGATGAAAAAATGGATGTAGTATGAGTGTGCCAATCCCAGTCACTGGTAGTACCTTCATACTAACAATCAACTCCTTCTTACTCTTGGAAAGAACATAAATCTAGTGATCAAATTGCAGCAAAATAAATCAAGATGGAAAGGATGAGTTGATTTTTATTTCATCAAGAGCTACTCTATCCTACAACATGCATCTCATCCATATGCAAATAAATGATCTTAACTTATAGGATATAGAAATAGAGTATGAAAGATAACTATAGACCAAATCCTAACAACTTTCAAAGGAAAACAAACACATATTGTTGGCTTGTTGTAGTAGACTCCTCAACCACAATTCCCTCAAGAGAAATGGTAATTAGGCCTGCAACCACAATTTTTTCAATCTAACTTCTCCCTAAAAAATAAAATAAATACCACTTCTCAAACAATGATAACAAAATACATAAGATAGACTAGAGCCTCTTGGTTGGGCCCTAACCCAAGGGTCTCAGCCCTCCAAAGTTAACCCATATGTAAAAAAAGAGTGAACCTTTCATTAATAGGAAATGGAGTTCAAATACATCATATAAAAATGGAAATAAAAGTCTCAAGCACTTTGCTCTCAATAATTCTTCCTATATCCAAAATTTTGAATCCTAGTGAGTTCTTGGGCTCATTTATTTATAAAAATTATGACTGAGGGGAAACCCCTTGGAAGGAGGATTGTTTCCCTCCAAAACCTAAAAAATAGTGGATCTATATCCCTTATATCCTCGCATGCACTTGAGTTCATTAGTTTCCAGTGGAACTCGAGTTATTGATGAGTGATTCTAGAAATCGATTTGAGTTGGAGGAGAGTAAATTTAGTGTACAAGCCTCCTACATCTCCTCTAGATGCCTCCAACATTCCTTTGCATAATAAATATACTAAAAAATGCTCTTTTGCCTGCACATTAACCACATTAGGCCATCAAGTATGACAAGCACCCTTTATTCTTCCTACTAAGAACATTATAGCCAATAAATGTGAGGAAATAATATTTTTATAAACTGGAGGATAGAAAAATGGACCTTAAAATATACTAATTGATGGGACCCATGACATACTTGTACATGCTTGTGGAATTTTGAGGCATCAATTTTAGATCTCCTCAGAATAGTGCTTTTCATTTCTCTTGGGAAAAAGTTTGAACCTTTTGAAGCTCCTTCATTTTTCCGGATTTTCAAACTATCTCATGTGACATGACCTTGACTTTCTTTAGGCATTGAAGCACTTATTTGATGGAAAAATCCAATCCAAAATTGACTGAGGTAAAGTATGTTTGATCCTTTCATAGTATTCTCTATGGAAGATCTAAGATTAGTGCGGACTTTCGAAATGGTTCTAGTAGCCACAGATCTTGGTGAGTTTTCAAGAATATAGAGGCTCCTTTCTAGTGACATATTCTATGCCTTTGGTTGAAGCCCATTCAGGCCATTCACTTGATAAGTATTGACGTTGATATATGGAATAGTTTGTATATTTGGCAAAAAATCTAAGCATTCAATAAATAATTTCCTGTGAGATAAGTCAAGTTCGTTGAGGGTTACAACATGTCTAAGACCGAACAACTAAGGCGTATTAAGGTATTTGCAAGTATAAGGTTTATATCAGATTTAGTTGAGGAAAACATTTTGTTGATGACATTGTCACACTATTTTATGGCATGAAGGTGATTAAGTAGAAGCAATTATGAACTCTATTAAAAACAATAGAATAGTAATATTGTCATAACGCTTTTAAATCCCTAATATAATCTTGGAATTAGGTATATTCAATGCATATTTAGGTACAACAGTGGTAGAAGACTTAAGGTACATGAATTTTTTAAATTAATAATTGAATTGAAGTAGTTATATCAATTATAATTTGTTATGAAGTTTTGAAGAAGTTTGATTTTCCATTGCATATTTGAAGCACACATTAGCAGAAAGGGTTTCAATGAATATCTTTGTAAGTGGTTCATTGTCCCTGGTATGGGAGCCCCCAGGAGCCCACAATTTATTTCTCTATGTTTCTATATTTTAAGGGTGGTTTGGTGGTGCAAGGCAGGAGAGTGAAGTATCCTTCAATTTGTAGCCAAAAAATATTTCAAGGTGGTAGGGTGGTGCCAGGGAAAGTTGGAGTTTGCATGGTTTTAGAGCATCTTATCAGTCGTAGTTGATAAAACTAGGGCGTTGGAGCGTCCTTCTAGTTGGAACTAGTAAAATCAGGGTCTAGGAGCATCCTTTCAGGATTTGGATCTACCCGATAAACTTAAATTATTTTCTACAATACTAGGAGAATGGGGCTTCCCTTTTAGTTGTAGATGACGTATTTTTGTACTCATAAAATGTTAGAAAAGCATTCAATGGTTTTTCTCTTGGAAGGGTTTCCACTTAAAAAATATCTTATGCATTGTTCTTGTGATGTGTTGATGATTTATGTTTTGAATTGATGTAAATGCTATGAAACTAATAATTGACTAATTGTAAGAGAAATATTGATTCACCCCCCTCTTAGTATTTACAACACTTAGAGGAGGGGTGTTGACCGCAAGGAGGACCATGCTTGGAGGGTGTTTCACTTGTATGGAACGATGTCCTTATTATGTCATCCTACATCACCTATTGTATATATAAGAGTTGTATATTTTTTCATCATTGTAGTATGACATTGCGGCACATTTGAAAACTTTAGAATGAGAAAATGGGAGAGAGGCATATGTCTTGTATGTTTCATGGATATATTTATTTTCTGTGAACTTTAGGTTTTCTCATGTAATGTTAGAGTCTATGATATTTATGTAGACCCTATAGAATAACATGGAGTTGGTGTGATTCATGATTATGGCTATGATGGATGTTGTACTACTAGATTTTCTAACCTACTAGAAGACATGGAAATTAGAGCTAAAAAATTAAATTATTTTAAAACCTTGTTCTTATGGGATGTGAGGCTAGAGGAAGAACATTGTGAGATGAAAGTGATGAGTCTTGAGCATGGTGTGATGTCTTTCTTAGAAGATAAGTTGGTTATTATATCTTTCATGATGTTACATAGAAGTCTTTTTGTTTATTTTGATGTAAGAGTTGAAGGAAAAGGATTTGAGTACACAAACCCTATGATGGAAAAGTATATATGGAGACTAGGACTAGATTTTTCTTTACATGCACTTGCTTTATGAAACATGGTTAGGGTTCATAAACTCGAAGGAGGAAAACAATGCTAGTGTGAAGAGCATATGTGATAAAATATTTTTGAAGCCAACGAAGGAATTTTTGGGGTTGATGCTATAATTTAATGGATCCTTGATGGTAACTAGGTTTTTCATGATTTTATCGTGCTAGAGTTTGGAGAGATAGATATTGCACCAATTTTGTGATAAACTTATTCACATGTATTAAATTTATTCTATATATGTATTATCTTGCTATCCAAAATTATGTGATTGAAATTTTTATTTTTCTCCTTGCATTGTCTTCGTGATTAAGTAATTTCTAAGATTTATCATTTGTGTTGATTTGATATAACATAGGGCTGAAATTATTAAGTGAATCGATATAGAACTTGAAGATCAGAAAACATATTTCTATTACATAAATTATTGTAATGAAGTGATTTTTAGAATTGGTATATGCTTGGAGAAGTGTTCCCTAAGGGATAAAAATTGTTGCAATTTGTTTGAGATCATGAACTACATGTATCACCAGGAATGTGCCTAAATGGCATGTGTTTAAAAACCCAATCAAAACATCTTCATTAATACATGTCAAAGTGCTCACTTCATAGATTAAAATTCAACCTAACAATCTAACACTTCAACATGAAATAAGCAAACACCTCAATATATATATATATACCAAAAAATTATCTAAAATGTACATTTTTAACAAAATGGCACAATGTACCCAGTATACAAAATGACACCTCATGCCTAAACATAGATGTATGGCATATGGTGACCTATATAGAAAATGACTATAATATACAAGCATCATCTAATGTTCAAACATGATCATATGCCATACGATTCCATATATCCAAAATGGGTGTCATTTTATACTCATTGATCACTTCCATGCTTTCCACAATCATTTGCATCCTAAATGTCGATATTTCTCCTCTTACTAGAAGAAGGAGCTCGAATTTTTTTCTATTGGGGTGTACTTCATCTCTTTGGGGGTTGCACAAAGAAAAAATATTCTCATTTGATTTTTTCCACAAAAAAATCACACTTAGAAACTAATACTTTATAATTCAAGCCTAGAAGACTCACTAAAGATGATATAATCAGTCATAAGGGTGTCTTCAGCCTCTGCGTCCCCAACCTCTTCTCTATACCACCCTGCAATAGTCATAAGTTCCAGAGCATAGAAGTTAAACAAATAATTCATAGAATAAATTAAATTCATCATAAATAAAAAATAATTAATGAATGATCTCATTGTGAATGTCTCTCTGGAAACTAATGGAGATTCACTAGCAAATGGAGCATCGGTTGCACAACCTGCTTATAGGAAACATCTACTATTGCATCCATTTAATTTCCATCATGGGTTAATGGTAAAGGGACTACATGGAGGCTATATAGAGAAACCATCACGGATGGAATAATGGTAGTCAAAGTGGGGGGAGAGGAGGGTTGTCGAATGGACCAAGGATGCAGCCTCTATGGGTGGATGGGATGGTGAAGGAGGTGGAGGCAGGTGACAATAAACACCCATGGTTTCTACTAATTATGGAATTTCCCTAATCGAGGTAAGCTAGTCACCAAAAATTGGGGTAATGGGATGATAATGATGGAAAACTAGTAGGTGAACTATGGATGGTGGTAAATGATATGAAGGGGTAATATTGGAGAAATAAGAAAATGGAGGAACCTACATACACATTTATAATATTACAATTATCAAACCAAAAAAAATATAATGAAATATACATTTAAATAAAATATATTTTGATACACGATACCTTGGAAAGGGAATATATGTCCACCCCATATGGACCTCGATCCTCACCTGGTGTCACCAAAATCTGTAAAAAGGTTAAATGAGCACTATAATTATGCTCGAACTAAAAGAATATACATTAAGGACTAATAGCATATGAAATTTTTTGCAATGAGGGACAATTTTAATTCAAAATACCTAATTATGCAGTACACCAAATGAACAAGTATAATTTGTTGCATCATTCATGGTTGAAATTGGCACCAATGCATCAGTAAGGGGTGGGGGAGTACTAACGGGGTATACAAACTGCAAATGACATATAAATATATATATATATATAAAACAAATTATATATATATATATAAAGAAAGTAAAGATGATCAAGATATTAACCTCCTTCATAAAACTCTATTAATTGTTTCCCACCATCTACCCATAAAAATTATGCCCATAACTAGTATATATGTGAGCCTCCATGTATCCTTTGTTGGTCAAACCCTATTACAGAGTTTGATGGCCCCACACCACCTGGAACATTAGTTATTGGTGGCTTCTTGTGTGATGATGCCACCAAGATGCCATGCTGCACTAGCTTGTTATTAAATGTGGTTATCATCATCTGGGTCTCAATAATGTTATTCATAAACTAGATGATGTGGGACATGGGGGTCAAGCCTTCGTTTAGGTGGATGAGGACCTAGTGTTGGGTTGCACCTAGAATTTTGTCTATATTTTGTAGATGCATGACCCACCACCGAGAATTCTCCCATGTTAAAGTAGATGGCATGGATTCCTAGCTGAAAATCTACCCATAGATTTCTCAAGAAAGATACAGATAACTCCCTATAATTACAAGAAGGTTTATTAAACACCATAAACCACATATCCATGCAATTGTCTCGAAATGGTTTGTAGGTGCGCTAGTCCATAGAAATGCATTTTTTGTTGACTAGTAAAGGTTGGTTGTTTCTTCGGTCAACAAAAAAAAAGAAAAAAAATATTGTTTAGTAATGTTGAAATCTATGATTTTCTATTTATTTAGATTGATTCTATAATGTTCATACATTCTATTGTTGTGATTAGAAATTGTTTGGATTTTGGTATTGGAGATGGATGATACAATTAAGTTTAGTGAAATTGCAAAGGACAATCATGAGAAACTCTTTGGTATTTTGGAAATCATGTATCAATGGCCTCAATGTAGCCAAATATGCATCAATTTTCTTGATTGTTGGTTCGTGTTTGGTTTCTCTAAAAAAATTTTCGGTGATGGTGGGTTTGGGTATTGATTAGGTTCCATATTAACCAATTTCCCTATAATTTAATATAGTGATCGTGTTGAGGGTGTTATTTTGTGTATTTATTTTTCAATTTATAACCATTTAAAAAAAATGATTCGAATAATTACCTTGACTCTAAAGAAGAAGAATGGTGTTGATTTGGCACTCAAGCTTGTTCGGGAATCAATAAATTTCCTCAACAACTCCCAAAAGGCACCATGTAGTCCCAATATAGTAAAAAATAAGGTCGACATCTCATAACTAAAAACTCTCACTAAGAATGCACACACATTCCTAAGAAGACGTGCATAATACTAGAGCATGTGCATGTTCCTAAGAATGTGTGCACATTCCTAAAGCATGTGTCTATTACTAAATACAAGTGTGTGTTCCTGAGCCATGTCGAGTTCACAACCGTTGGCAACATATGCCTTGCCAAGCCTGGATGCCTAGGAATGCACAAACATTCCTCGGAACATGTACACATTCATACAAGCACCAGTTCTTGATGGACCCATTGCAATTTTTGGGCCATCATCTTCTTGTGAGTGCCCTTAAGCGTAGTCTAACTAATTGATGCTTTTTATTTTGGGTGATGATAAAATATTTTGTGAGGTTGTGAATTTTCGTTGCTTATAATGAATTTATGGATGAATATATAGATGCAACACTTTGAAAAATGCCTGCGGAACTTGTGTCAAATTATGAAAGTTAAGAAAATCAAACTTACCATTCCAATAAATTCCAACTAGATTTTGGGAAAAATCAACTAGAAAATACTTAGAAAGGATAAAAAATATCAATTAGTTAAACTACACTTAAAATTTAAGATAAATAAAATTTAATTTATTTTTGAAATGATAGAAAAATTGAATATATATTTTTGGGATCAAAATATTGAAATTTTAAATAAATTTAACTTATTTACCAAAAAGGAAAAAATATATCCTTTAAGATTAACTTATAAGGATAATATTGAACACCTCTATCATAATTTTACTACAACCCTCTCCACTACCATTAGAAAGTTCTCTACTGAGTTGACATTGTTAGCACCTGATCTGGACCCCAGGCTGAAAAAAGGGCAAAACAGGGTAACAACTAAACCACGCTCAGCCTTGTAGCTAGCCCTACAAGGACAGGAGAGGGCTCTCTCCGTGAAAGGATATTAAAAAAAATACAATAATGAAACTGATATTAGGCTAGGTAAAAATGATGGGAATTTTTTTTTAATAAAATGAATGAAATTTTCAAGGATGTATGGGATAAAATGGGACAGTTTGAAACTGGGGAATTAAATCAGGACACAGGGTATTTCATGGGGCAAGGTAGGCAAGAAATTTTAGAAATTAAAGTTAAATATTGATGGAATGGAAAGACTGGTGAGGAGCTGAAAAGGGCATAGACAATGGATCCCTTTCAAACAGAAGAAAAAACACAGAGTATGAATGATTTCCCAAGGAAGGGCATAAAAATGGATCCTACCTTTCTATCTTGAAAGCATTCAACAGGATATGTTTATGAATGAATGATGGAACATAACAATTTACATATGAACACAAAGGAGAGAACAAATGCTAAAACTCATACCACATGGATCCCAGAAATCAGAGATGCATCTCTTATTAATTCCCTATCCAAAACTGTTACAATGGACAGCAGAGCTTTCTTTCCACACTATTCCCCTACTGCTGAGTTACAGACTCTCAGACTGCTTTACAAATTATTTAAAATTACAATAAATAGGCTGAAATGTGGGAACATAGATCCACAAAAAGAGGAACTGTTTTAACAGCTGAAGAACTGAAGTGCAATGATAGAAAATAAATCTAACAATCTGCCTAAAGAAAGAGCAACATTTCATTTGACCACTTGAAATTCGCTGATAACCAATGAGAAGAAGAAACTTGTAGCATATATCCCTTTTAAATCGCAGCTGAAGATGTGACTGTTACAAATTTAGTTTCTCGACCTTTAACTGTCTCTCATATTTCCATTAATTTCGCTGAAGAAAACTAACTTTAATAAAATGCTTTGAAAATAGAAATGAAATGAAATTATGCCTTGGTGAAGGGAAAATCGATTTTTCAAATAGAGGGGGCGAAGGGAAGGAAGTGGGGTCTGCATTATAATCACAATTGGAAACGGATGGAGGAAGGGAGATACAACATAAAACAAAACCTTGTAATATGTTGTGGGTTGAATTTTAATACACAAGGGTAATCGCAATCAGGGATCGGGGAGAAGGGAAAGCGGCATAAACTCCGATGCGATTGGCGTCTGTCCGATGGAGCAATTAATAAGAAAATGGGAAATTCCTTTGTAAATAAATTAAAATGGTTTATTCACATTTTACAAAGGAAGGAAGGACTTTTGGCAGAGGGCTGGCAAGGTGGGACCGGGTACGAATGATCACAATCGGAATCGGAAGTTTGGAGCGGGGCAAAATATAATGTGCCGATGGATTTTACCGATGCGATGGGGAAAGGCCTGTGTATAAAACAAAATGAATAAAATTTAAACTTAACAAAGGCAAAGGGCCATTATTTTATGAATGGGTGGAGAATATTTTTTAATGGTGGTACCGGGGCCAATTGGCATAGGGAGAGAGCGAAGATTGGAACATATAGCGCAAAAGGAAATCACCGATGGGAACACAGCAATGGAATAAGAACCGTCAGATTGAAAGATGAGATCAACGGTCAGGATGTACATCAGAGGGTTTCCATCGACGTTATATAATCGGGAGCGCTCAATCGGGGGGGGCTTATGGAAGCGCCGATCAAATATGGGTCATCCAATCATCAATCGGATCGACGGCCAAAATGTAATCGGACAGGGTTGATCGGGGGTTTTGCCATCGAAGACATTCAGTCGGGGCAATCGCATCGGAGTTTTATAATAGGCCAATCGAAACACATAATTAAATGTTGCGATTGCGATTTTCAGATCGGGAAAGAATTATGGATCGGCAGGGTTTATTATAATAAAGACTTTAACTTTATTATAAGGTTAAAAGGCACAGCGGGGAAGTGGTTAATACATAAATTGCATATGTATTTACATGATTTAAAATGCGATTTTGTAAATCGGAAGGGGAAAATGGGTTTTATAAAAATAAAATATTAAACTTTAATAACATAAAGTTTAGGGAAAGATGGGAAAAGTGATTATTTGAGGATATAGGGGACTTTTAATTCACTTAAGCATAAATTTCAATCCAAGAGTCAGTTTTAAGAGTGTAGTATACCGTTGGAAAGCTCTTTCTGGGCTCTTTTTGCTAGATCTACTTGGAACATGATTTGACACTAAACATGCTGCGAAAAACTTCTCTGAAGGCAGGGTGATGACTTTGTGGAGATGTCAGCTTTCTAAAGTGTGACATATGCTGACATAAAATTACATAATGAATGATAATAAAGGCAAAGTGTCATGTTTTCACCTCAAAACATGGTTTTGAGGTGAAAATTACATCAAACTGAATAAAATACATCTTTGATATTCCAGGTGTTGTTTATTGATTTCCTCATGACCTTGCTGATATTTATTGACTTCCTCACGACCTTGTTGATATTTATTGACACTTGACATCATTAATTTTACCATGGTGAGATCCTAGAACCTAATGAGACCCATCCTATGACCTACTAACATGATTTTGAGAGCGAAAGTGACTCATGACTAAAGACCATAGAGAGGAGAATCAGCAAGTTTACTCATGAGGGAAAACTGATGAAAAATTACTACCATCAATGAATCCATGACCTAGCAGAATGGTGAAATTTATTGGTATGGGACTCCTAATATGCAAATGCAAAAGAGCAATTTTTATCACGGATGGCAGTATGACTAGACTGACACTAACATTGGCTCCAATGGGGATGGTAGCTCCTTGGAGGTGCCAAGAACACCATAGACCAAGTAATCTTATCCATTTGGCATGGAGTCAAAACTTCTGAAAATTGACACAATGCAAACTGACTTTGACTCAAGACTAAGACTGAAAACCAAACTAAAAACTGAAAGAAACTTGACTCAACAAACTAATTCAAAAGTGACTCAAAGCTAACCTAGACAAAACTTGACATTTGAAGCTTGATGGCAATACATGACCAAGACTTGAGGGTTTCAAATCCTGATGATAACCACCTGTGTTTTTTTAAAACAAAAGTACCATCAGGCTATATCAAAATGCCAATGTAACCAATCAAGTAGATGCCCCCTTGATTGATTCTCCTGATCAGATCCTCTGAACATCAATAGATACCTATAGCTGGGAATCCAAAAACATAGTGGACCATGATCTCCTTCATTACTGAATACTGCAATAATTACCTTCACTACTGACTGCAATAGATTTGCCACTGGATCCTGAAAAAAATGAAGATTTACCTGCTGCTGAAGAAACAAGGTGTCTTTTTCTTTTGATTCTGATATGTCTTCACAATGCACCTCAGTAAGAGTATGTTCCTGGTCTTCAAAAAATTCTGAACGAGTAGGTGAGCAGATTTCCTCTTGAAAAAACATTTCAAAACATGAAACATAGGAAGAAGAATCTGAATGGCAGTTTTGAATGCTCTGGTCTTCTGTAGTTTGAATATATTGTTGGTCATCTTCATGTGATATAGCAACCAGATTATCATGTTTCTTATTACATTCATCAATCATAAGAAAAGAAACTTCAGATGATTCTTGGGATCCAAAACTGACATTTCTATCATCTACCAAAGATTCATCCAAAGGAACCTTTTCACTTACTTGAACACAGACCTCATCTTGTTTTTCATAGAGGGAATGAATTACCTCCTTGTGGAGACTCTTTTCCGATGGAATGAGAACACTTAGGTCTATAACTCTGTTTTCTTCATTTGAGGTGACCTCAACAATATAACTCTCCTTCATGAAATCCAGAACAACATGTTCTTCCTCATCACATTTTAACTCTAGATCTGGCTTTATTTTATCACTATGTGAGATTGAAACATCATTTTCCTGTATCTCGTCCTTTATTTCAATCAGATCTGAAATAAAACCTCTTCTTTCATCATTTTTAGTTGTACAAAGATCTTCAACCTGCTGGTCTTGACAAGCACCCTCTAAGATTTTTGTATGCTACTGAAATGGATTTTCATGCAGTGCATTCATGATTTCTTCATCCATGAATTCATCATCTCCATAAAAATTCTCAAGATTTTCAATGAAACTATTAACATGTTTGCAACAATTCTGCACTAGTACTAAGGATGGACAAGATTCTTTATACCTTTCAAAGAATATGGTATGAAAATATTTTAAACAATAAATAGAAGCAGATGGCAAACTTTCATACCAAGACCGGGCTTCATCTTCCAGAGTAGCCATGAATATCTTCATCAAGCAATCTTCAGGAAAATCAATCTTCAATATACGCACATGTATGTGAAATCTCACCAGATGAAGAGCAGCATCATTACCTTTCACATTTTTGAAAATAGGAAAATTCCTTTGCCAATCTACTTTAGGCATCTTATTTGGGAAACCTGGAATGTGATCTCGGCTCATGGGAGCATACCTTCTTGCAACACTTGCCATCTTAAAAAAAAAATATTAAAGCTACTGATCTTCTTGCAGTGGAATCACCATGAACTGTTGATTTCTGGATCTTTCAGTGAATGGAGTCGCCAAGCGAAAAATTCAGCCTTCATATGCATCTGATTGTTGTTCACCATCAACAATCAGATCTACACTTTATCGTTCTTTACCGGGGGAGATATTACTGGGGTGATTTGAGTTTATGCTCTGATACCAGAAATATATTATGACTGTGGAATAAGGGCTTATATTCCCTTTCAAAGCGCTTTAACCTTGTTCGGCTTGCAATATCCAGACCTTTTAAACAAATATTTTAAATTTAATGTGATATTGGGGAACACATTAAAAATACTGAGCAAACCTTATCACTCCGGTCGAAATATCAAAACTTTATAACAATGTAGCGATTCTTTTAAAAAAAACACCAACCTTCGAACTTATAATATAAACCCTTTTAACGTGACATATACTACATTCTGCAGGGGCCCACGCATCCATATTTCGGCTTTTTATGAATAAAATAACATTAAATCATATACAACTGCCGGATCATACCTTAAATTATTTCGGGTGCACCTCACCGTGGGATTTCCGTTGGATCTAACGCTTTCCAGATCAGACGGTTCTCGTGAATATCGCGTTTTTTCCACGGTAGAGGTTTAACAGCTGAAATTTGCGCGATATGGGCGGTATTAGGGAGATGACGTGCCTTAATCTTACTGGATCACGTTTTTTTGAAGTAGTTTTGCTCCAGGGCGAAAACAGTGCGATATAGGCGGTATTGGTTTCCGAAACCCGCCGGTGGTAAATGAACCTCTCTTTAACCGTGGTTTGTACTATGGTTTGGCGCTTAACCCACACGCTAACTCAAAGGGCTGGGTCCCACTTGTATTATTCCGCCGGTAAAGAATAAATCTCTTACTTTGACAATAGATATTTCCAAAGATTGGTCGCGGTTAATATAACCAAGGTTTAAACTTAAGACAGAGTTTCCAATACTCCACAGAACCAACTATGATTTCGCTTTGAAAAAATAATAAACACAATGAACGCCAAGAATACAAGCTCGCAGACAGTCAGATCGAAGCTTCCCCAGCGCAGTCGCCAAATATGTTAGCACCTGATCTGGACCCTAGGCTGAAAAAAGGGCAAAACAAGGTAACAAATAAACCACGCTCAGCCTTGTAGCTAGCCCTACAAGGACAGGAGAGGGCTCTCTCCGTGAAAGGATATTCAACAAAATACAATAATGAAACTGATATTAGGCTAGGTAAAAATGATGGGAATTTTTTTTTAATAAAATGAATGAAATTTTTAGGGATGTATGGGATAAAATGGGACAGTTTGAAACTGGGGAATTAAATCAGGACACAGGGTATTTCATGGGGCAAGGTAGGCAAGAAATTTTAGAAATTAAAGTTAAATAATGATGGAATGGAAAGACTAGTGAGGAGCTGAAAAGGACATAGACAATGGATCCCTTTCAAACAAAAGAAAAAACACAGAGTATGAATGATTTCCCAAGGCAGGGCATAAAAATGGATCCTACATTTCTATATTGAAAGCATTCAATAGGAAATGTTTATGAATGAATGATGGAACATAACAATTTACATATGAACACAAAGGAGAGAAAAAATGCTAAAACTCATACCACATGAATCCCACAAATCAGAGCTGCATCTCTTATTAATTCCCTGTCCAAAACTTTTACAATGGAGTGTAGAGCTTTCTTCCACACTATTCCCCTACTGCTGAGTTACAGACTCTCAGACTGCTTTACAAATGATTTACAATTACAATAAATAGGCTGAAATGTGGGAACATATATCCACAAAAAGAGGAAATTTTTTAACAAATGAAGAATCGAAGTGCAATAATAGAAAAGAAATCTAACAATCTGCCTAAAGAAAGAGCAGCGTTTCATTTGACCACTTGAAATTCCCTGATAACCAATGAGAAACTTGTAGCATATATCCCTTTTAAATCGTATCTGAAGATGTGACTGTTACAAATTTATTTTCTCAGCCTTTGACTGTCTCTCACTATTTCCATTAATTTCGCTGAAGAAAACTGACTTTAATAAATTGCTTTGAAAATAGAAATGAAATGAAATTATGCCTTGGTGAAGGGAAAATCGATTTTTCAAATAGAGGGGGTGAAGGGAAGGAGGTGGGGTCCGCATTATAATCGCAATTGGAAATGGATGGAGGAAGGGAGATACAACATAAAACAAAACCTTTTAATATGTTGTGGGTTGCATTTTAATACACAAGGGTAATCGCAATCGGGGATCGGGGAGAAGGGAAAGTGGCATAAACTCTTATGTGATTGGCGTCTGTCCGATGGAGAAATTAATAATAAAATGGGAAGTTCCTTTGTAAATAAATTAAAATGGTTTTTTCACATTTTACAAAGGAAGGAAGGACTTTTGGCAGAGGGCTGGCAAGGTGGGACCAAGTACAAATGATTGCAATTGCAATTGGAAGTTTGGAGCGGGGCAAAATATAATGTGCCGACGGATTTTACCGATGCAATGGGGAAAGGCCTGTGTATAAAACAAAATGAATAAAATTTAAACTTAACAAAGGAAAAGGGCCATTATTTTATGAATGGGCGGAGAATATTTTTTAATGGTGGGACCGGGGCCAATCGGCATCGAGAGAGAGCGGAGATTGGAACATATAGCGCAAAAGGAAATCACTGATGGGAACACAACGATGGAATAAGAGCCGTCGGATCAAAAGATGAGATCGACGGCTAGGATGTACATCGGAGGGTTTCCATTGGAGTTATATAATCGGGAGCGCTCAATCGGGGGGGGGGGGCTTATGGAAGCGCCGATCAAATATGGGTCGTCCAATCGTCGATCGGATCGACGGCCAAAATGTAATCGGGCGAGGTTGATCGGGGGTTTTTCCATCGAAGACATTCAATCGGGGAAATCGCATCGGATTTTTATAATAGGCCAATCGAAACACAAAATTAAATGTTGCGATTGCGATTTCCGGATCGGCAAAGAATTATGGATCGGTGGGGTTTATTATAATAAAGGCTTTAACTTTATTATAAGGTTAAAAGGCACAGCGGGGAAGTGGTGAATACATAAATCACATATATTTTTAAATTATTTATAATGCGATTTTGTAAATCAGAAGGGGAAAATGGGTTTTATAAAAAGAAAATATTAAACTTTAATAACATAAAGTTTAAGGAAAGATGGGAAAAGGGATTATTTGAGGATATAGGGGACTTTTACTTCACTTAAGCATAAATTTCAATCCAGGAGTCAGTTTTAAGAGTGTAGTATACCGTTGGAAAGCTCTTTCCGGTCTCTTTCTGCTAGATCCACTTGGAACATGATTTGATGCTGAACATGCTACGGAAAACTTCTCTGAAGGCAGGGTGATGACTTTGTGGAGATGGCAGCTTTCTTAAGTGTGACATATGCTGACATAAAATTACATAATGAATGATCATAAAGGCAAAGTGTCATGTTTTCACCTCAAAACATGGTTTTGAGGTGAAAAATACATCAAACTAAATAAAATACATCTTGGATCTTCCAGGTGTTGTTTATTGATTTCCTCATGACCTTGCTGATATTTATTGACTTCCTCACGACCTTGCTGATATTTATTGACACTTGACATCATTAATTTGACCATGGTGATATCCTAGAACCTAATGAGACCCATCCTATGACCTACTGACATGATTTTGAGAGCGAAAGTGACTCATGACTAAAGACCACAGAGAGGAGAATCAGCAAGTTTACTCATGAGGGAAAACTGATGAAAAATTACTACCATCAATGAATCCATGACCTAGTGGAATGGTGAAATTTATTGGTATGGGACTCCTAATATGAAAATTCAAAAGAGCAATTTTGATCACTAATGGCAGTATGACTAGACTGACACTAACAGACATATAAAAATAATAATAGAACTACCAACCCTTGGTATGATAATGATTGTAAAATTGCTAGAAAGTCAAATAAGGATGCTCCTAGTGAAACCTATCTTGATAAGATAAATTTGTGCAAAGCTCTTATTGGAATCCCAAAAAGTTTTGGAGGAATATTCTAATTCGTAAATCTGAAGAAAATAATGTGATTCCCTTAAAGAATTGGAATATCTACCTCAAAAACCTTTCATTAGAGAATTTTTGAGTTCTAAAATAGGCATCCTAAGAAATATTATAAAATAATAGTGGAAATAATAAAATAAGATTAGATTACATTATCAAATTTTAGAGGGAAAAAATTAAAAAAAAAAATACTTTTTTAAATTATCTCCCTACAATTTTACTCAAATTTCGAGCGAGAGCATTCGTTGGATTTAAAATTTAATTCCTCATGTAAGAAGCAATCACGTTTTTCATGTATTTCTCATTTTTCGTGTAGAAAGGTCCATAAAAATTATGCAACATGGTTACTCCTTCGATGAGTATTTAAATTATGCATCTAACGAGTGCTCCTACTCAAAATTTGAGTAAAATTGTAGGGAGATAAGTTAAAAATATGAGTTAAAAACATAGTTTTTTTATTTGGAAAAAATCTACATTCGGTAATAATCACATATGATCATGAATTGTCGACGTGTTTCGAAACAACCAGTGTGGTTCATCTTTAAGATAATATGAATCACAATGGTTGGTTTGAAACGCGTCGACAATTCATGATCATATGTGATTATTTTTTTTTTTTTACAAAGTCAGATGTTATTTATATTCAAAAAGGGTAGGAGGACCTGAGCTCCATTGTTACATAGCAGAGAATATGAGAAGTAGAGCAGGGGTAAACTACATTAATAACAAAATCCCTTCTGCTTCCATCATTTTTGACAAGATGAAAAACTAAACATGTATAAATTCTAACAAACTAAAGTAGTAAAAAACAACATTTGCACTTCATGCTTAATCAATGTTTATGTGGTGGATTTGGCGTGCAGTGGATTCTTCAGGCTTTCCATCTGCATCCATAGTTATTGCATTTGCTAAGCTGGTACTTGGTGCATTATTTTTTTCCAGGATGTACTTCAGGATATCAACAAATTCTTTGATATGCTCACAAGTGTTAGAGAGTTCATTGAATTGGCTTTGCAGCGAAGAAACTCGATGAAGGAAGAGATTGAGGTCGGCCTCATGCTTTCCCTTGGTAAATTGAGCATGAGTGTCAATATTTTCCTCCAAAAGCTTCTTTTGTGTGTGAATTTGCTCCAGCTGCACCTGGAGGTCGGCACAATGGAAGTAGTCTTCACTTTTGGACATGATGTGATAGTGTAAAGAAATTTCAGATTGTAGAGCGGGCCTACAAGATTGCCACTCCAAAGAGCAGGGATCCGGATTGGGGAGAAAGGAATCGGCTGTGTATAACACAGAGCTGGGAAATCAAAGTGAAAAAAGAGGGAAATGCGTATATGGGAGATGTGAGGGATGAAATGGAGAGAGGGGAATCCTGATTAAATAGAAGAGGATGGTCATGAAGTCGGGAAAGAAGGGAGGCACAGGCACATGTGAAAGAATGAGAAATGAAAAAAAATGAGGCGCAGTCACATGTGAAAGAATATGGCAGAGGTCACGGGAAGAATGAGAAGACGGCAGGAGCACATGAGAGGAGGGTCGACATCTAAGAGAGAGAAATAAAAACAGAGATACAGAGGTAGAGGAATCCTCTGCAGAGGATTCAGCGGAGATATTAGAGGATACGATGGATAATACAATCAGTAAGTTGGGACAAATACCTGAAAAGAGAGAAACAGAGGCGCTGTACACCTCTGCAGTAAATCTGAGGTCGGATTTGATTCTGATCATGGTAGGTAGCAATGAGATTCGGAGGCGTTACATCTCAGAAAGCCAATGGGATGAAAGCAAGCACTGCTAAGACGTGAATCTTCCTCCTTATTAAGAGAGCGGAGAACATGGTAGAACCAGGTCTCTTTCATCTGTTTGGAGAGGGTTTGACATCGATTGATAGTTTGGTGTAGGATCACGTTGGAAGCATTCCTGCTATGTATCATTAAACTAATGATGATTGCCGAATCTCCTGTGATCGTAGTTGTGTGTATGCCAAGTCTTTGAAGCTGAAGTAGGCCTTGATAGAGAGCGAGTGCCTCAGCCCTGTTACTGGATAGATTTCCCAGACCCCACTCGTAAGCATGAACGATATCACCATTAGCATTATAGATGATTCCTCCAACCTCAGCTATTCCTGGGTTAGACTTGGAGGCACCATCAAAAAATAGATAATGTGTATTGCAATTTCTGAGCCAAAGAGAGAATTCCTCTTCTTTCATTCTAATCTTCCAGCTATACCTGGTGTTTTTACTACTATCGGCATTAACCCTGTTGCTACTGATGATTCTTCTTTCCAGAAAATATCCAATATAGTTCCTTTCCTCAACATAGAGATCAGTTGTAGCAGTCTTTCCTTGGTTTTTGGTGGACATTGCTTCCAAGGTGAGGCTCCAGGCCTTATTATATAACCTTCTAATGCTGGTTTCTTTGTCCTTAAAGATCATGCGATTATGTGCTAACCATATGTTTCACAAGAGAGCGTATGGTAAGGCATTCCATACTCTGCAGGCTAAATTGTTTTTCTTTTGCTGCCATGGATAATTTCTTTTCCAGGTTTGCAGGACTTCAGCAACACTACTGTTTGGAACCCAGGGGAGGTTGGCTTGTCGATAAGTTTCTTTCCAACAAGAAATGGCAAAGGGGCAATCTATGAAAAGGTGTAGAATGGTTTCTTCCTCTGCTTGACAATTTGGACAGTGAGATGGCCCAATTATCCCACGTTTTTTAAGATTCTCAGATGTGAGGACTTTCTCTTTTAGCAGGATCCAAATAAAGAATTTTATTTTTGGGAGAGTCTCTGCTTTCCATACTAGTTTCCACTGCGCCCAAATGGATTTGGAGAAAAAATTGTTGCAGATCTATTGATGAGCAGCTTTGACTGTATAGCTGGTACCTATGGTATCCCAACGAAAGCCATCCTCATTGTTGCGTTTGGTGGGAGAAATACCATGAAGATGGGCTTGAATATTTTTGAAGCTTTCTTCCATTTCAACGGGAATATGTGGGAAGATCCATCCTTTCCAAGACTGAGAAGCGACATCCCACTGAGATATCTGATCCAAGGTATGAATCCCCGTGTTATTAAGAAAGCATAAAATCTGTTGAGTGCCCAGTCTACTATTAATGAGTTGTTGTCCCATTATCTTGTTAGCACCGATTCTAATCTGGCTGCCACCATTGGGAATCTTGGAGATATTTGGAACTAGGAGGGGGATTGCCTTCTTACACAACCCCCAGATTTTTTAGCAGGCTTTGTGAGGAATCTCAAGGTCCAAACTTTGTTGCCTTGTTGAGTTGAGATGTTTGATTTCTAGCACTTTTTTCCACCAAGCAGGTTTCCCATTGATGATTCTCCAAATTTTTCTTGCCACCAAAAGCCAAGTTTAACAGTCTTGGCAATTTAATTCCTAGCCCTCCTTGTTCTTGAGATTGAATGACCTATTTCCAATTTATAATATTATATTTCTTCTTATCATCTTTCCCCCCTTGCCATAGAAAATGTTGGAGGATGGCGTCGACTTTGTGATGGAAACTAGTTGGGGCATGCAGGAGCGAAAAGAGGTATAAAGGTAAGGAGGAGAGACCAGATTTAAGGAGGATTAGGCATCCTGCTGGATTAAGCCAAGAGGCACCCCAATGTTGCACCTTCCTTTTCATTTTGTCAATTATAGTGTCCCAGGCATAAGCTTTCATATTTTCAGCACTCACTGGCATACCTAGGTAAGAAAAATGCCCCCAATCCATATTGTAAGGAACTCCAAACGTGCTAGCTATGCTATGCAGAATTTGGGCAGTAGTATTCCAGCCATATATGCAACTCTTGAAATCATTAACCATACCTCCGGAGTAATTCATGTATTTGTCTAAGAGAGTTTTAACACGACGGACTATTATGTTGGAGGCTCCTCCCATTAAAAGGGTGTCGTCAGCAAATTGAGAATGGTTTATGTTCTTGACTCCATTCCCAAATTTGATCCCGGTAATGAGTCCCATGTGGCGATTGTAATCCAGGGCCCTGCTAAATGATTTAGCCATCAAGATGAACAAGTATGGAGAAAGCGGACAACCTTGTCTTAGACCTTGAGTCGACTGGAAAAAAGGTCCTGGTCTACCATTAATGAGAGGGGAGATCCAGGGCATAGTAATGCAGGCTTTGACAAGCTCAATGAAGGATGCATCAAATCCCAATTTTTCCAAAACAGCAAAAAGGAAGGAGTGTCTGACTCGGTCAAAGGCGTTGGCTAAGTCCAATTTTAGAATGAATCCTTTTTCATTTCTAGCTTGACTGGAATGGATGGCCTCTTGGACAAGGAGGATGGTATCAGATATTTGTCTGTTCGCCAAGAAACCTCCTTGATTTTTAGAAATGAGAGAGGGGAGGAGAGGTTTGAGGCGCAAGGCAAGGATTTTGGTCAGGATTTTATAAGAAGAGTTGCACAGAGAGATAGGTCGGAAGCGAGAGAAGGATGAGGGTCGATTCTCTTTGGGAATAAGGGCAAGGTGGGTGGCATTAGTGTATCCTCCAATTTTGCATTTGTGTTGTGCCCATCTTATCATTTTTAGTAGATCTCACTACTACATTTGGGTGAAATTCTGACACTTGGTTCCGACGCTTTTGACCAAATGTCAAAAATTTCCCCAAATTTTTTCAATCTCGCCCGAAACCATCGCTATACTGATGTTTATAGAAAATTGTCGCAATACCGACACTTATACAAAGTGTCGCAATTGCGACGTTTGGAGGAAGACGTCGCAATTGTGACACTATGCCCCAAAGCGTCGCTATTGCGACGTCTGCCTCCAAACGTCACAAGTGCGACACAATGTCTAAGTGTCGCAATTGCGACGTTTGGAGGCATCCGTCACAATAGTGACACTTTTTCCGCCGTCGGTATAACGACACTTATATGCGCGCTACATAAAAATGATTTTATTAAAAATACGAAACTTATATCCATCACAATAGCTACATTAACGTCTAATATCGCGCGCGCATTCGCCCTCCGCTCTTGCAGAACAACATTCGCCCTCAGCTCTTGCAGAACAGCATTTTCCCTCGGCATTCACCCTCAGCTCTTGTAGAACAGCATTCGCCCTCAGCTCTTTCAGAATAGCATTCACCCTCAGCATTCGCCCTGAGCTCTTGCAGAATAGAATTCTCCCTCAGCATTCTCCCTGAGCTCTTGCAGAACAGCATTCGCCCTGAGCTCTTGCAGAACAGCATTCGCCCTGCATTCACCCTCAGCGTTCGCCCTCAGCTCTTGCAAAATGGTAAGTTCTTACTGCAGGCCCTTCCTCCTATAGTAGGGTTGACTATATTTGGGTTTTTTTGGTCAATTCCATTGGATTGTGTTAGGTTGTAGGGTTCTCTCTAGATGTCAAGAATCAAGATTCAATACCCTCTATTATCTTCATCACCCAATACAAGATTTAAATTTTTCCCAAAGAAACGCTTATTAATTGGCAGCCATTATTTCTCCCTGCTTTAAAAATCCTACATTTAAATGAAAACAAGCATTTCATTTCAACTACAAAAATCTATTAGTGTTCAAATGTACATGTGTGCATCACTTGTGTAGGGTATTCCTTTTCCACTTTCACATTATCCAAGAATGTGTGCAGTATAGTTCATATTTTTTATGATTTAGATTATCTTGAAAAAGGAAAGGTAAATTATTTCCCATGGAAAAATAAGGTTTTCCCTTTTTACTACTAGAAATGGTATAACAAAGTTCCATTTCTACCCGAAACTCCTATGAAACAGGAACCAAATAAAGGCCATGTCCACAATGGACATCATTTGGCTTTGAAAATGGCCATTGCACCGTGTTGTTTCTTATATTACATCACGATAGTTTCTTAGGTCATTTCTTGTTTCTTGAGATGAAAAATAACCAAAGAAATCATGAAGATCCTTTCAAGAAATAAATGACCATTTCTCAATCATATCTCAACTATTTTTTATTTTATTCAATGGTTGCTTACTTTGAGAGAAATTTGACAGTTTTATAAGGAATATAACATAAAAACACAAAATGAGAAGGAATGGATGAGGTAGATGTCCTTTAGTTGTTGTCAATTAAGAATTGATAATACACGATGCATGTTCTGTACTACAAACTAGATTCCTTCCTGGAGTTAGGACACAGAGTATTGAATCAAAGTTGCAGTTTCTAACTTCTTGTATTGGTTCATCAATCTTGAAATTCAGACATTGCATGTCTTCATTGCTTCATGTTTAAATAATTTGCATCATATCGTACAATAGGAAATTAGGAATTATGATTATTATTAATTTATGGATCTGTTAAGTTACTTTTAAGTTTTCATGGTTTAGTGTGAAATTATTCTAGTGTGCCCCTAGGCCCAGGTGAAGGAATGCCAAGGACTGAGAACCCTAGTTTTTAAATGGTATTGTTTCTTATACCCAAAAACCCCTCAACATCACTTCTTATTAGTTCTTAACAATAGTATTGTAAACAATTTGAGAATTGATATAGCAAAATCTCGCACTTCTCAAGATAAAGTCCTAAAGCTAAAGTGTGATACCATGTGTAATTCAATAGCCCCATTGTCACCTCACCAACCTCTTTTCACTTTGGGCTAGCTTTCCTCCAAATCAAGGGGGGTTCTCCCTAGTAGATGTTAGGGATCTAATGGCCCAACCAAACCAAGTCAAGAGCCTCCTAACTCTCTATGTTTACTACTATCAATAAAAATATTGAACAATAGGGTCAAACATGCATCCTGAAGATAAAATTTCCAGGGTGTTTTTGGGTAATTTCAAAGGGAAAATCCCAAAACACATATAATCAAGGAATTATAACGTGATTTCAAACATTAAATATCAACAAAATCGTTTAAAGGATATTGAAAGGAAAAAGCTAATGGAATATAGAAAGTTCCTTACTTAAATGCTCTAAGGATTTTTCAATAGTTGCTCCAAAAGCTTCACTTCAAGGCCCTTCAAGATCGTCTCCAACAATGCTATACCATCAGCTTCAACAATGTTGCTCAAAAAATGTCCTCAAGGTCTTCACAACAAGTTTACTAGATGTTGCTCCAACAATATATTCAATAAGGTCTTCATTGTCAACTCGTCTCTTGTTTGGGTGCCTTAATGTGCAATGACATGTTTCCAGGACTGAATTCAATGCAAGGCACATTTGAAACTCTAACTCTGTCTTCTGGTGTCTTATTAGAAATTATTTCAGTTTTCATTTTGTGTTTTCAAGTTAGATATTGTTTTCAATTTTTTACATTTATAATTTTATTGCAATGTGGTAGACTGATCAGAGCAGTGCAGGAACAACCCCGAGACGGGATGATCGCGGAAAGAGGCCAGCGGAAGAACATGTAAAGTGCCAGCATTGCTCTATCTTCAGGTATTTTAGTTATTTAAATAATTGAAATAATATTAATTTTGTTCAAATATGAAGACACCTAGCCATGGTACGCCTGATGATTCCCTCTTTGAGGAAGAGCTTTCTTCATCCCTATCTCCAGTGTTCTTGTTGTGAAAAAAGGCACGAGATGCAAGGTCAGAATTTAATACTTTGATAGACGCGCCTCAAACACCTGAAACAGAAGAGAGGATTAAAAAACTTATGAGCCAGCTAGAAACATATCAAGTAATAATAAAAATTCAAAAGGATATTTTTTTTGTTCTGCATAAGATGAATTGTGATAGTTTCATTTTTAATTTTTACATTGACTAAACTAACAAAAATTTATTTTGTATGTAGCGTTTTCTGGCACTTGCTGAACCCGGTGTTGGTGGTAGTGGGACACAAGGGCAAGAGATTGCCCAGCAACCCTCTCATACACCTTCTACTCCTTTAGGTGCCAGCCAAAAAGACACCCTGCCCAAGCAGACACCCAGCCAACCGTTGAACGTGTTGGCAATGATGAGGCTGATATGCAACTACATTATTGCGTTTCCTGGAGCTACACGTGTTAGCTCCACAGGGACCATTAATGGCATGTTGTTAGTGAACGATGAAGGTGTCCCTATAAAGCACGTACAACTCCCAGGTAAATTTTAATATTTTAACTATTTCATGTACTTTATCTAAAACATATTTATCATGATTTTTATTTTTAAATTAATGATAATATCTTCTTTTTCTTTTGGTTTTATTCTTTGTAGGAAACAATGAGTTCTACAGGATTCTGGAGAGCCATGCGTTGGTAATTTTTGGCCCAACCATACGTACAGGGTGGAATTCCTAGAATTCCAACCTGAAAAAAGAACTTCTAGATTATCTAGAAGCCCTTTTTGGGGTTGGCACATTTGACAGAACAGCGGTGGCTCGGGTAGCCGGAAAATATTTGAAATATACCAGGGACACCTATAGGATGCAATTGCAATTTAACCCTAGATACGAGCGTCCTCTCACAGTTCCAGAGAGTGAGTGGAGAGCACTCATCCATGACGGAAAAGAGAAAAGGGCAAAGAAAGAAGGAAAAATGCCAACTGGAACCACAAGGTAAATTACAACTTTAATTCAATAGCTTTAATTTTCTCTATATCTAAAATAAAAGTGTGCTACGTCATATCTGACTTCAATCTTTTGATGCTAGGTTGCCTGACACCTCAAAGGAAACCAAAGCTAGGATTGAAAAAAAGGGCCATCACAAGCTAGGCCATGGCAGCTACTTGAAATTAGCTGCAAGAATTGTAATTAAGTAGCTAAACATCTTATAATTAATTGTATCGCCTTCCAACGTTTTTGTAATCCTATAAAATATGATTAAAAATACACAATCATATGTAATGTAGGGTGATGACTTCGGAACAGAAACTACAAAGGAAGATAAAAATATCGCTTTCCATTTCGGCTATCAAGCCGTAGTTGAACGTCGCAGAAGCTTGGGGCAAGTCCCAAGATCCAGAATGCCTGATAAGGTAAAACATTAACCTTTCAATATGTTTGTTTTCGCCCATAAATTTAATGTCTAACAACTTTGTTTAAATCAGGGGAGCAGCACTACCGACGAGGCAAATAAGCCAGTTTTAGAGCCAGATGTAGATGATTCTCACGTGCAACCTGATCATTGTAGTGGGGACCAGGCCGACAATGCTACTATCAGTGAGGGTCGTGACGGTAATTTATTTCCACTTATAATTATTTCTAATTATACCTTGATGGTTTTCCTTATAACGTTTTTTTTTTAAATGACAGATAATGTTTCCCTTGAGGATCTTACCACCAGAGAGGAAGACAGGGCAACAATCCCAACGGCGACAACTGGTGCACCAAGTAAATAATCTCATTGCAATTTTTTTTATTAATATTACCGAACTAGTTCAATGATATTTAAAAAATGACAATTAAAATTTAATATTATATGTTTTTGTAGGCGATGCCCCATCACTGGATGAGGCCAGACATCGTGACTACACAACTAGGTCAGCGGCGACAACTGGTGCACCAGGTAAATAATCTCATTGCAATTCTTTTTATTAATATTACCGAACTAGTTCAATGATATTTAAAAACTGACAATTAAAATTTAATATTATTTGTTTTTGTAGGCGATGCCCTGTCACTGGATGAGACCAGACATCGTGACTACGCAACTAGGTCAGCACCGACAACTGGTGCACTAGGTAAATAATCTCATTGCAATTTTTTTTATTAATATTACCGAACTAATTCAATGATATTTAAAAACTGACAATTAAAATTTAATATTATCTGTTTTTGTAGGTGATGCCCCGTCACTGGATGAGACCAGACATCGTGACTACGCAACTAGGTCAGCGGCGACAACTGGTGCACCAGGTAAATAATGTCATTGCAATTTTTTTTATTAATATTACCGAACTAGTTCAATGATATTTAAAAACTGACAATTAAAATTTAATATTATCTGTTTTTGTAGGCGATGCCCGGTCACTGGATGAGCCCAGACATCGTGAATACGCAACTAGGTCAGCAGTGCGGGTTGAAAGGCACGAAACAGGAGCAGAGCACGATGATATTGATGATGTAATTAGGAGCTTTAAAAATGTCGCAGAAGCTTGGGGCAAGTCCCAAGATCCAGAATGCCTGATAAGGTAAAACATTAACCTTTCAATATGTTTGTTTTCATCCATAAATTTAATGTCTAACAACTTTGTTTAAATCAGGGGAGCAACACTACCAACGACGCAAATAACCCAGTTTTAGAGCCAAATGTAGATGATCCTCACGTGCAACCTGATCATTGTAGTAGGGACCAGGCTGACAATGCTACTATCAGTGAGGGCCGTGACGGTAATTAATTTCCACTTATAATTTTTTCTAATTATACCTTGATGGTTGTCCTTATAACGTTTTTTGTTTAATGACAGAGAATGTTTCCCTTGAGGATCTTACCACCAGAGAGGAAGACAGGGCAACAGTCCCAACGACGACAACTGGTGCACCAGGTAAATAATCTCAATGCAATTTTTTTTATTAATATTACCGAACTAGTTCAATGATATTTAAAAACTGACAATTAAAATTTAATATTATCTGTTTTTGTAGGCGATGCCTCGTCACTGGATGAGACCAGACATCGTGACTACGCAACTAGGTTAGCGGTGACAACTGGTGCACCAGGTAAATAATCTCATTGCAATTTTTTTTATTAATATTACCGAACTAGTTCAATGATATTTAAAAACTGACAATTAAAATTTAATATTATCTGCTTTTGTAGGCGATGCCCCGTCACTGGATGAGACCAGACATCGTGACTACGCAACTAGGTCAGCGACGACAACTGGTGCACCAGGTAAATAATCTCATTGCAATTTTTTTTATTAATATTACCGAATTAGTTCAATGATATTTAAAAACTGACAATTAAAATTTAATATTATCTGTTTTTGTAGGCGATGCCCCGTCACTGGATGAGACCAGACATCGTGACTATGCAACTAGGTCAGCGGCGACAACTGGTGCACCAGGCAAATAATCTCATTGCAATTTTTTTTATTAATATTACCGAACTGGTTCAATGATATTTAAAAACTGACAATTAAAATTTAATATTATCTGTTTTTGTAGGCGATGCCCCGTCACTGGATGAGACCAGACATCGTGACAACGCAACTAGGTCAGCGGCGACAACCGGTGCACCAGGTAAATAATCTCATTGCAATTTTTTTTATTAATATTACCGAACTAGTTCAATGATATTTAAAAACTGACAATTAAAATTTAATATTATCTGTTTTTGTAGGCGATGCCCCGTCATTGGATGAGCCCAGACATCGTGAATACGCAACTAGGTCAGCAGTGCGGGTTGAAAGGCACGAAACAGGAGCAGAGCACGATGATATTGATGATGTAATTAGGAGATTTAAAAATAGGAAGAAGAAAAAGAAAATTTGACAATGTAAAATATTGTATTATTATAAGACAAACGTTACCATACTTGGAACGTTTTTTGCGTTATATATAAAACTCATTTATCATACTATTTTTATGTCAAGCATTAATTGCAATGTTTCCTTGCGTACTTTTTGTTGAATTGTTTTTTTATTAGTTATTGAATATTTTTTTTTATGCTCATGAAAGTAAAAAATGAAATATAGATTGGGTATTGGGGAATTGAGAGTGATGTGAGGGGGGGGGAGGGCCATAAGAGCTTCCACCTTCACGTGGTTGGCCCTGTTTAGTAGAGAATAATTTATTGGAGCGATTTAATCTTGGAGCAAACCTCCCTTGATCCAGCGTAGCAACAAAAAAGTCACTGTTGACTTAGTTGCTACTCTTTCAGATCGTGGGAGGCTTGTTCCAAGTTCATGCGACTCCAATAATTGTTCTTGAAACGAAGAGGAGCTTATTCAGGTATGTTTTGACATTTTCAACATATGTTCTAACATTATCATAAGAATGCATCTTAGAGTAAAAAATACTACATCAATTACTTGTATTTATTGTATAGATAATGATGGATTTTGATTGACTTGGCAATGCAGGTACAAATCCTCTTGCATCATGAGCAATACAACTTGTCAACCAAGGTCATGTCCAGGATATTTTTGCTTGTGCGCTTGACCAGGTTCGTAATGTCACATTTTGTAAGTTCCTTTACAGTTCATAATTCAATATTAAGATTGTTCATGATTATTATCTAGGTTTTTTGTATGTGTTTTTTCATCTATTTGATTGTAAGAAACTCTGCATGTTTCCTGTTGTTCACTATGATTTCTCCCATTACCACTCCCAGGATGAATCCGATTTTATTGTTACATAGGTTACTTTATTGTTACTATGATTTCTCCATTTACGATTTCATAGGTTACATCATGTAAAGTTGTCAATCTTAGGTTGGTGATGAGCTTTAGTTCTCCAGATTTGGGGCTTTTCTGATATTTTCTCCCTCATGTCATTCCTGCATCACCTCGTTGTTTGAGCATGCCAATTGTCTACCACTTGTACCAATTGGCACATGTCAATCCCCGAGTGGTGCCACATTTCACCTATTTTCAATGAGAGTTTAGGGTTTCTCTAACATATCTTCAGAAATTCGATTCAGTGCTTGCTTGAATATTGTCACATAATACTCATGGTTTGGATTGATGAGCATGTTCTGAATGGTTGGTTGATTCATAAGAACCACCCATATAGTCATCTTGAGATATTTAAGAAGGTTTCTCGGGTTTCCTTTTTCACCGTTTCTAGTGGGTGGGATGGTGTGGGGTGATCCATCAATACTGGTGCTCTTGTAGTAGGGAATTTGTTTTTGGGGATATAAAGGAGCATTTTATGTAGATATCCTATTGGATGCATTCATAGATGGGCACGAGAGGTCAAGAATTTAAATTAAAAATATGCAACCTCTAGCATGGCAACTTGAAGGCCGCGAGAGACACTGGTTAAAGATTGTTTTGTGTTGGCCTTAATATAGTCGTGATTTCTTTCTATTATCTTAATGAAAATATATAGTCCGGTCTCATTAAAATGAGGATTGTGGCTGTATTTCTCTTTGGTTGTTTCTCTCTTAATGCTCCAGAAGTTGCCAAAAGTTGCGATAGTTGTTTAGTTTGCCTGTTACAACTTAAAAGTGGTTTTTAGCAATGGGAGTCATGTTTTTAAGGTTCATACTAATATGAAGATCTTGTAATTCTATATTCAGCATAAGAGAAGATGGCCTCTGCTTTGGGCAGTATGACAACAATTGCCACATCTACCTCATTGGGTAATAATGGAAAGGGGAAGAAGTTGGGTGCAATGTTTGATAATTATGGCAGACAATTGTCTTCTCTTTCAGTTTTTTCACCCATTTCCTTTAATCGCTCAAGCAGAAGAGGGACTCTGAGATTACATGACAGAGAGAAGGTAGTTAATACAAGAGCTATGGAAAAGGAGTTTTACTTCAACAAGGATGGCTTAGTGACAAAAAAATTGCAGGTCAGAGAAAAAATTATGTTTAAAGGAAGGTCACCTGCACGTGAAACTTCACTGCGGTGGATCTTTCCTTGTCCACTTATATTCGATTTTAATGTGTTATTTTAATTTTTCATGGAGTTTTGTTTTGGCATATGGTCTGGCATTCAATTGCACACTTACTGAAAGCATTGTCAATTTGTCTTGCAGGCGGTGTGAACAAACTTGCTGATCTTGTTGGAGTCACCCTTGGGGCGAAGGGCAAAATGTTGTCTTGGAGAGCAAGCATGGTTCTCCGAAAATAATTAATGATGGTGTGACAGTAGCTAAGGAGGTAATTTGTAGATGTGTGCTCTGGTTTTCTTTTTAACATTGTATTAGTTCCCCCTCTTAAATGTCTTAGATTTGGTAGGCATAATTTGAAACTCAAAGGTGAAAGGAAACATATTTGTTACCCAGTGGTCTACTTGGCCTATGGACTAGCCACATTAGAGTAATGCATAAAGCTTTTCACAACAATAAAAGGAAAGGGTTATGGCTTAGTCAAATTTTATTGTTATTGACAGTGTAATGAAATGTATCTCAATGCTATGGTTTTGGCCTTTTTATTGGTTGAATTAGAGGACCCAGTTGAAAATATTGGGGCCAAGTAGTCTGGTTTTCCTTTTTGCTGATGGTTTGGTGTATCTAATTGAATTAGTTGCCTAAGGTATTTTTGGTTGCAAACTCCTTTTCATTTTTCATACAATATTGGCCTTGTGGAATAAATTTGATTGTGTGGTCTTGTTAGATCTACAACATTTGTAGTTGTTTAGTCTTATGGCCGAGGTGCACTTTTATTATGGAAATAGTTGATGCAATATTGTCATTTAATCCTTATTGCAGGGTAGCATGTTGAGAATTTTCTTGTGAAACATTTGGTATTCAAAATGACACTTGATCCTATACAGCATCATGCACTTGACTTCAAAATTCATATTCAAAGTGTGCCAGAAAATTCTTGCAAAATTTCAAATATTTATGTTGTTTTAAACCATTATCTTTTTCATGTATTGGATGCTGAAAATGAGAAAAAGACTTTGGTATGAAACCAACTGGTGAATAATTTCCAGCGAAACAACCACTTCCAAGACATGATTTAGAAGTAGAACATATGTACTTATGAAGCATAGAAAGATATCCTTGATGCATTGTCAATGTTTGGCTAGGGTTATTTTTGGAGAAAATAACTCCTTATTCCTAGAATAGTGATCTTCAATACAAGTAAATGCCAGAGAAGAGAGATCATCGTGTGACTCAAAAAAACTGAAATTGGACCCCTAAGGAGAGCTGGTGTGTCTACAATCACTCTGTCAGCATTTTCCCTTGGTTTACCTCGTTCTTTTCCTCCAGCCTGAGTCTTAATTGACTTCTTCTTTCTTCGGGTTTATTTATCAAATTCGTAGAATTTGATAAATAAATACTATCCACAATGGTTGGAATTTAATTTATATTCCCGAATTTATATTATCTCCAAGCCTTATAACCAATGTTTAAATTTCAACACTTTGTATTTATACTCCACGTTTCTTTTTAAATAAATAACTTGTAATGAAATTTCGGCTCTATATTTCACCACCCAGCCTTACAACAATCACGCTCTAGACTTATGCTAATTATCCGCCAATCGTTTAATTAAAAAATTTCATTATACTCCTGCCCCACCTATATATATCAATAACCAATCAAACACTCGTATCGTACCTGGCTATCCTCCGCACACCTTAGTTAACCTCCGGGAAAGTTCAACGTGCGACCACCGTCCGATGGCCCTTCTCCAAATCAACGACTCTTGGCAATTTCGCTCGGCTTCCAACGTCGGGCTTTAACGTGCGATGGCGCGGGTTAAACGGTGGTTTTCCGGGGGTCACTTCGCCACGTGTCGCATTCCCTATGGAATCTCTCGCGAATAGGAAATACCGCCTACTCCGCAAAAGCGGTGCGATATGGGCAACCCGCTTTTGTGATTCCGCTCGTGGTTTTGGTACAGGGCTTGACCACGGGTGCAAGTCTAGTTCCGCTATCCTTTTGTTTGTTAACTCATGTCCAATCCTCGGGTCAGGTTCCGAAAGCACAACAATATTGTCTCTTTATTAAGCGGGGTTTTTATATTTGAACAATGTTCACAACCCCGGTTCTCTACACAGACCTCGCCTTCGGGTGGGGTGAGTTCACAGGGTTATCCAACAATTTACGGGAATTCAAAGACAGAAGAATGGAATTATCAGTACCCAATCGCCTCACAGTTAAACAATTCTTCACAATTAGCAGTTTGAGATAATTCAATGGCAACTATGCTTGGAAATCATTTAACTAGAAACAATTGTTCACACACAGAGGTTTATTGCAGAAATCCCCTCTCTACTCTCCTCTTCCCTCTCTACTTTTATTCATCCAAGGAATTACAATTTATATACATAACATATGGCTCTTCGGTTCCTCTGAGAGGACCGTTCTAGAAATCAAAAGGTCTAATTATAATAATTCAACTAACTGAAACTATTCGATTCCTACAACTCTAACTAGTCTAAGTAATACAGTCAGCTGAGGTATTGACACCTAGCTGTTACAACTCAAATGTTTTCGAACCCTCCTAGCCACAACATGTGGACAAAACCTCCTACATTGCTGGCTAGTGCCTAATGCCCCTGCATCATCGTCTGACATAAACTTATTAACAAAAGTGAATGGGGAATGATTATTAATTATGGCATACTAAGTTGTCAGTGATTTTGACTATTTGTCTTTAACATGTAAAAATGTTAAATTCCAAACTTACATCATCATGGTTTGGCATCATGAGCTTGACTAATTGTTCACCATGCTCATAATTTCATTGTTTTATTCATATCTATAAACAACGTTTCAAATAATAATAATAAAAGTTCTATAAGAAAAATCCAGACCTCCATGCTGCTGCTCCTTGTGAGACAAAGTCAAAATTGCATTACACAATCTAACACATAAGAATCTCCTATATCCCGGTGGTATGTATCCAAACTCTTATAATAGTGTCTTCAAGACTTATGTTGACATTGCCAATGAGATATTTAAGCAATGAAAGATGGAGCCTTCTTCATTTTTGTATATGTAACAATCTTTTATTAATATAAAGATTGATGGTTTTGTCTTTCTGAAAATTAAATGTAAAAATAATTTATTGTGGTCAATTGAAAAGTTTTTTTTTTAAAGCTTTTCATTATGGAAGGGCGACATAGATATATGCCCTTCTAATTGAAATTCGGACCTGCCCTTCAAATTTGATCACTGTGTGGGACCTTAACAAACAATAAAAATATTCCGCCGCGCGTTATATAAAACATATAACAAAACCTTTGTCAAAACTTCAAACGAACCCTTTAGCCGTGGGTATTTCATCACGAATTGATCATTTTACCATGTACCTTCTTCTAGAGGAATATTCTTCCACTTGATTAGGTACTTAATAATGGTTATATGTCAAAGAGATACAGAATGTTTATCTATAACTTTTTGTGGTTCAAGAATCAACTTTCATTCTTCATCTAATTTTGGAAGTTCTATTTACATTGGCATATTTTTTCCCAAAAACCTTTTTTAGGCAAGATACATGAAAAACCTTATGAATGCAAGAAGAAGGAAAATATAACTTCTATACCACTTGTGCAATCCTATGAATAATTATTTAGGGCCATAACAGTTTTGCAGTGTGGAAAAAGTCGGAAAAAAGTCCCGACTTTTTGAAAAAATCTCGAATTTTTCCCGGAGCCAACTTTATTGGCCGAATTTTTGCCGACTTTTTCATCCCTGAAAAAGTCACAATTTTATCCTCAAAGTCCCGACTTTTTGCCGATTTTTTCGAAAAAATTTTGAGTGAGGTAGTTTCTTTAATCCAATTACCTCCTCAAATTATCTTTCACTTCAATGTTGTTCCCCTTGTTGTTTTATCATGTTTCATGTCATTTGAAGGTTTTCCATAATAATTTTCAAAGTTTCTTTAGTATTTCCATATGTGACTCTGTTTCCTATACTTTGGACTTATCTTGCAAAAAGTATGAGATACTAGGAGTTGGATATCCATAAAGGGCCTTAAATGGGGAAATTTTAGTAGATGTGTGATAGGTAGTATCATATTACCATTCTTCCTTGATGAACCCACTTCATCCATTAAGATTGTTTTTCTAAAGAGTAACATTGTAGATAACCTTAAAAACATTTGTTAACTATTTTTGTTTGACCATTTGATTGTGTTTGATATGTAGAACTCATGGCAGTTAGTGTTTCTCCACTCATATTAAATAATTATTTCCAAAAGTTTCTTGTTACTATTACTTTAGGAAAACCATGAAGACTATGAATTTCTTTCACGGACTCTTCTGCCACTTGGCTTGTTGTTTATGTACTTTGAGCTCTACAAAATTTGTCTATATAAATGACCACAAAAGTGTAATACTTACCTTTATATTTCAGTAACCCTGTAATAAAGTCTATTGATATATCTTCTAGTCTTTGAATATGTATGTGGAATGGTTGAAGTAACCCAAGAGATTTTACTATCTCTCTTTTATTTATTATGCAAACCTGACCTTCTCTTACAAAATTTTGAATATCTTTCTTCATTCCTTCCAAAAATATATTTTTTGATCCTTTGAGATGTTTTAAGGAACCCCGCGTCCTACCATCAAAGAGACATGGGACTCCCTTAATATTTTTTTATTCAAATATGCTTGCGTGCATAAAAATATTCTACATTTGCACCAAAGTATATCTCTCTTTCACTCCCAATGCTCCATAGAGTTCATCCCATCCTTTATAAATTTTAGTTTTGTTTAGTACTATTGTCATTTTTCCATTATGGCAAGCTTCTTCTAGCCACCTAGGAATAGAAAATGTAATTGGATATAAATTTGAGGCCTCTTTTATTTTAGAAAGAGCATCATGTACTAAATTTTCCTTACCCTTTTTGCAGATTATCTCAAAATTAAAACTTTGCATTTTTTCTCCTCATTTTTGTTAATCTTCCAATGAAATCCATAGCTTCAAAATATACTTTATGCTATCATGGTATATCTTGACTTTAAAGTACCTCCCAATGATATACTATCCCCATTTTTTATTGCATGTAATATTGCTTCCATTTATTTTTCATACGTAGATTTCACCAAATATTTGCTTTGAATTCCTTGCTTTTAAAAGCCAATGATATTCCTTATTGTGTTAATGTTATGTAAATTCCTTGTCCTAGTGCCTCACACTCTACTATGAATGTTTTACCAAAAGTAGGTGCAACCGATGTTGGTGTAGAAGACATGGCATCCATTAAAAGAGATAATGCCAAAGTAGCCTCATCATTCCATATAAATGATATTTTCTTCAAGAGATATGTGAGTGGACTTGAAATGCATGCATAATTCTTAACAAATGATCAATAATATCATGTAAGTCTAAAAATTCTTCTAAGAACCTTGATTTTCTTAGGAATAGGTCATTTTGTAATAGCTTGCATCTTTTGAGGCTCCAACTTCACTCCTTCCTTTAAAACAATATGAACCAAATACTCGAATTCTTATTTCCCAAAAGCAAATTTGGATATTTTTACATAAAAATTATTGTTCTCAATAATTTATATAACTTTTCCACATGTTTCCTAGTGTGGTATTCCCATGATTTATTATAAATATGTGTATTATCAAAGAAAACCAACACAAATTTTATAAGATGGGATCAAACAAAATTGTTCTTAAGTCGAGCCCGCTGGACTTCAAACGGCGATAAACCATAATTCAAACCAAATTCGTGTTCCAAAATAGCCTGCTGACGTCGGCCAATTTTGTGATGCAAAAACCAAATGAATTCCGCCCTAATCTTTTTCGGGTCCGAAGTTGGCTGGCGTACGGAGGGAGAGTTGTGACGCGAATTTCTTATCAAATTCGCCCTAATATTTTTCGGGTACATATTTCCACTGTGCGAGCGGCCCAACCAAATATCCGCTCCTATCCCTCTGTGACGAAACCATCGTACATGCTGACGTCATCAATCAAAACCCGCCACCCTTTTGACTTTGTAAATAAAACAAATTGCGTCTGCGTCATTTTCATTGTTCCGTGCGCTAGCCAGTGTTCCATGCAACAAAATTCAAAAACCAACTGTTAACGCTTGCTGACCGTTACCTTGCTGAAGAGAATTGAAGCCGAGTATTTCAGGGTTCTTCTGTCATAACCAGCGCCTGTTTAAACACGTTTCATTTCCCATAAACAGGTATTTATTCCAATTCCCCGCTAAACTCTGTAAAAAATCCTGGTTTTAGTTTTAATTCTGCACTAAGGTCTGAAAAGAAGTTCAGTTTGGTCTTTTTCGTTCCCAGAACTGCAATTATATTCCCAAAACTGGTAATTGTGTCCCTTTTCCACAAAAACCCCGAAATTCCATTTCTAAATCCACAAGAACCAGAAATGGAAGTTCCTGTAGCTCTGAATGTCGTGCCCATCAATGCCCCTCACAAGGACTTGGATTATTTGCCTTTAGCCGATATGGATTTTCAAATTAAGGACTCGCGTCTCAGTGAGAATCCTCTTCGAATATTTTTCCGTTGCAGAGACAATTATTTGAATGGTTCTGACATCTTTGGACTTTGGGAATCAAATCTTCCTATGTACCTTCTCCCCTCAGTCCATATTTTTCCCGAGTTAATCCATTATTGCTACGCAAATTATGATCCCAACCAACGAGCAGTTTTATCCCCAAGTCAAAATGTCCTTTTCCCAATAACTGCTCAGTCCATAAATGAAATGCTACAATTCCAACCCGGTCAAGCTCTCACTCCCCTGTCCATGGCTGAATTACTTGAGAAATCTACTAAGTTATCCCATGAAGAGTTAAACCGCCTATGCCAAACCTTCATGTTACCAGAGCATCAGCCTAAAAACCCTCCCCCTTATGGTTATACTTTCTTTACTAATGAGGGTAGACTTATTTAAACATGATATCTTCCATAATGGGCTTCAATACTAGTGAGTATGTTGATCAGTTAACCCTAGTATTGTTATCCATTTTTACCCCTGGACAGCCTCCTGCTGTCAAGTACGATTTTGCATCTTATATTGCTAACAAAATCCATGATCAGTTCATGAGATTTGAGAATGAGAGAGTATTTAAGTATTCTTCTGTCATATATCATCTCATGATTTAATTTCAGTCAGAAAATTTCCCTTTTCATGTTAAGAAACTTGATTCCAAAGGGAATCCTAGGTCAGTCATCTTTTGGTCTGCCATTACTCACAATTCCTCTGATTCTCCTTATTCCTATAATGAGTTTGTCGAACTTTTTGTTCATCCTGCAACTACCTTGTTGACAGGAGTCTCTCCTCCTAGAATTAACAATGAAATCAAGAAAATCCTTCAGCTCTCAAAGCATTACAAGATAGGTGACTGGTACCTATATAAAAACTACACAGAGATCAGGATATATGGATGTGAATTATGCCCATTCAAACCGCCCAAGTATGTCCCAATGAGACTCTTTGCATTAGAATATTTCAGGCAGATGAATAATTCAGATATAATTCATTTTTGCAATGCAAAGAAAAAGGCTCAACTCAAGATCAAGAGCCAATTAGGTCCCTTCATTTGTAACTCTAGGGAAGCTGGAAAGGAAGCTGAAAGGATTTTAGAAGACTATCTCAGACTACAAAAGAGTTTCTACTGGGTGCCTTATGATCCAAACAACTTTATCTATGATAGAAGAATGAAAAATAAACGGTCACCATACATCCATCAAAGAATCCCAGAAATAGAACAATATGCTAATATGGATGAATGGACAGAAGGGACATTGGTTGAAAAAGATAGTGAGCAGGTCAATGTTGAAAATGTAATGAAAGATCTTGAAAATATACTTGACCTAGAATCTTTTGGACAGGTGCAGGGATCTTCTTCAGCCAGGAATTTACAACAAAATTTGCAGGAGATTAGTACAGTAGCAGTAGAATCTAAAGGAAAAGAAAAGGAGCCTGATATACAAATAATTGAAAAATTCATAATGACAGAGCAACCAGAGACTTCTAAAGAACAAGGTCAAAGACAAATTCTTCCTACTCAGATCAGTGAGCCAAAAATTTCTATTTTACAAACTCCTCTGAATATAGAAAAGGGAAAAAAGAGGAAGACAACAAGAACAAAAAGTAATGTGTAGTGGGACATCCACTACTTTTCAAAAACAGGGAATACAGAGGCAACAAAGTGCAGAAATATCTTCTTTCAAACCTCCAGTAAAAACTGCCTGGGACATCAAAATAAAATTTATCAATATAAAGGCCAAGAACGATACACTTAGACTTCAAGTGTACAACCAATTTTTGAAGATGGCTTCAAAAAATCAAGAAAGATTGATGTCAGCTTATGACATCCAACAGGGTAAGATGTTAATGAGCCATTTGAAGCCCAAGGTGCAACAGCGTCAGACAACTGCAGATTACGTTAGGACTAATTTTGAAGTCTTAGAAAAGGATATACATCCTTTAGATCAAATTGAGCTACACAAGCAAACATGTGAGATGATTTATTCCACTCTGACGGATAAATCAATGATGACCCATAAGTTGCAGGATTCTTTGGATAATACTAATACACAGTTGCAGCTTGAAAAAGCCTCCTCCTAGGCTAAGGATAATAGAATCAAAACTTTAGAGGAAATAATCATTGGTTTGGGTCATAATCCTAAATATGTGAAAGGTATTGAAGCTTTGATCAAGAGAAAAGATGATGATATTGCAGCTCTGAGAAAACAATTAAAGTTACCGGCCTCAAGACATCCACAGACTGAAGAAATCATCAAACAAAATTCTGAGGAAGAACTAATGGATTTGCTCTTAAAATTGAATGAGAAACTTACTGCAACTGAAAAAGAGCTTGAGAATGCATTAAAAGATAAGCAGGCAAATATTCCAGTATCTACAGCAGGAGTAGTGATAGGTACAACAACAACAGGTCAGCCAGCAGAATTGTCACAGAGAAACACTGCAAATTTGAACAGTAATGAATTAACAAAGTCAATGGAAGATATGAAACTTCAGGCCATAGAGCTTCACAAAACAAAGGAACAATTGGCCACTCTAGAATATAAATATGATCTTTCAAAAATGAGTGTTGCTGATAAAACAAGAGAAGTGAACAAATTAGAAAAAACAGTCAAAGCATTGGAAAAGGATCTCACATTGGAGAAACCTTTAAAAGAAATAAATGATATTCTTTGGGATAATATCATTCAATCAATAAAGGATGTTTGGTCCTCAATTCAAATAATGGATGAACATAATAACTTAGTTAAATTGGCTCTGGATGAGATTGAGAGATCAATACAAGAGTTGGGAAATATGCCAGAAGAGGCCAATAGACTTATACATTTTTTGAATACTCAGACTAAGAATCAACTTGCAGAAATTGGTATTCAGGACAGGATCGGAACAATTATGGAAATAAAGAGAGTTTTTACTAAAATAACTCTGGTACAGAATTTAGAACGAAGGTGCTCAGATATGCAAGAAGAAATCATTGCCTTCAGAGAAAGATTGAATATTTTGTTAAATAGAGGATTGCCCAGTCCTATAGTTGCAGAAGATAAGCTAATGGATCTTGATAGTTATGTTGAAAAATTGGACAAATATGTTGATAATCAAGCTAGTTCTTCAACCAGTTCATCAACAGCAGCATTGCCTACAGGGAAAAACCTTCATGACAGATTGGAGAATTTATTTTATCTCGAGCATGAAGTAAATCATTTGTTCCCAAATCAGCCTAATTTCTTCAGATATACTGAGGCTGATGAAACACTAAGAAAGTTGCAAAGGACCAGAGTGCCAGAAGTTCAATGGTGGGAAGAAATGATGGAACTTTTGTAAAAAATTATCCTTACATAAAATTTTGCCTATTTACCACAGTATATCATGATAAAAAGGATAAAAGGATGAACAAAGGTCAAAGAGTATCAGAGCAGTTAAAGAGTATCAGTGAAACGAAATAATCAACATAGAATTACTGAAGAGGACAACAACAAGCCAAGATATAGGGCCTGCCTCCAGCACATTCTTAAAAGAAGGAAACAACACAACATCAGTTATCATTTTTCTTATCTACGAGACCATCTGTCTCTATATTGTTGTAAAATACTTATTAGTTATCCTAGATAATATTTCAATTTGTTATGAGATATTTTGTATGATTTTTGTATAAATACTCCATCAATTGGAGTAGTAAGTTTGGATTCATATACTTTGCAGTAACATTGACTTTTTCGGAATAA